>LTAE01006715.1:11766-24619 GCA_001647135.1 Pontederia paniculata
ATATATATATATATATATATACTCGTTTTAAAACGAAAATAAAGGGTGTATATGTAATTGCATATAAATAAAAGTTAAACGGTTGGTGATATGAAATTTTTTGTGGAATAATTTTGACATTTTTTTTTGGGAAAAAATTGGACAGTTACAGTGATGTGAAGGAGAGAATATGAACAATCCTAAAGTAATGAACTTGGAAAACGCTTTTGCTGTTTTTGTTTTATAATAAATAAACAATAAAAGAAAGGAGTTAACAAGGGCGTCTCCTTTAAATATGGGACACAATATCCTCCTGACTCAGATTGGAAATGAGACTAATAAAGTAAGTTAAATTTATAGCATACATCTCTAAAGAGGTACCTCCATTTCAAGCATACATCTGTCTTTAAAGAGGGACCTCTATTTTTCGGAAAAAAAAGGTAAAAAAAACAACTGTAGGTGTTTCAAAATGCTCAAATAACTAACAAGCATGTTATATGTGCAACAAAATGCAAAATAAAGAAGAGAAAAATGAAGGTGCATAGCACTTTGTAATATATTTCATATAGCACATCATTTTGTTCATTAATTTGAAACCAATGGTCAAATTTAATTGTCCCTTCATTTAATTGGATCATATTTAGTCATTAATTTAAAATCAATGGTCAAGATGATGTACTGCATCGAATGCAATACAAAGTGCTATGCACCTCAGTATTTTCAAAAAAGAATACCATTAACATTTTAACACCTACGGGTCAAAAGACGAGAGGTTAGAAAGCATGAAAGTAGTCCAATGCAATAATTATGTTCATACAACAAAGATACAACAATTTAAAATCAATGGCCAAAATGATGTACCGCATTGAATGCAATACAAAATGTTATGCAATCTCATTTTTCTCAAAAAAGAATACCATTAACAAGTGTGGGTTCAAAAAACACGAGGTTAGAAAGTATGAAAATAGTCCAATGCAATAATTATGTTCATATAACAAAGATACAACGATTTAAAATCAATGGCCAAGATGATGTACTACATTAAATGCAGTACAAAGTGCTATCCACCCTCATTTCTCTCAAAAAAGAATACCATTAACAAGTGTGGGGTCAAAAAACAAGAGAGGTTAGAAAACATAAAAATAGTCCAATGCAATAATTATGTTCATACAACAAAGATACAACAATTTATTGTTACAACAACATTTTGATTATTTGAATCTCAAACTCCTTATTTCTGTTACCTCGAATCCAATACAATTTGAATTATAATTGGAATAAGAGGAATAAATTGTAAGAAAACCAGGTGTACAGAAAGCTCCCTTTTCACCTATATTCTTGGAAATTAACATGGCCAGTAGCTTGAGCATGCTCTACGGCTTCCTAGGAATTCCAGAATACAAAATGAAAGAGAATAAGAAAGACGTCAAAAAGCAGTTGAGAAAGAACTGAGGCAGTTTAATTAGCACTAACCTTCTGCCCAACAACACCAACTTGGCATACTCCACAGCGCAAGGTGAATTTCATGGTGTCAGTATAATTCCTCTTCCTAAAATGCAAGAAAATAAAGTCAAATTAGAATCTCCAAGAATTGCAATGCTGAAACATCAAGAAATTTGTGCCGACATATGAAAATCTACCATTATGAAAGTTGTCTAACTTGTCATGCCAACTACATTTGTATCATCGTTTAAGATCACTTTAGTTAACAAGAGGTCACAATGGTCCAAGATACTTTGTCATAAATGCTGTTAGTTAACTAGAGAAAGATTTAATATAACCTGAAATGCCACATCTGATGATGTGAGTAAGCATTTCAAAGTAATGACACGATAGCAGCAATTCCTCTATAGAGCTCATTCTTGTTCTACACCCATATATTGTATATAAATTATGCATTCAATAATAGTTTGAGCTACTGTGATTTTCTCCAACTGTATGTGGAAAAATGTAATGTAGCATGTTAATTTGTGTGCACCTGTGGCATACAACTCACAGGTGGCGCAACCTCCATCTTTGTTTATGAGGTATTATCGGCGTGCCACTAACTTATAATTGGTGGTATTGGAGAACAAATATTTTATTTATGCTCAAGTTTGAGATCCAAGAGAAACACTTATTTCTAGCTGTGTGCTTCTTCCTGTGGAAATTTCCATGTGGAAGTTTGCATGTGTGTGTAAATTATTTGCGATGCAGATCACCTCCGATACCATTTTCAGTGATTAGTTTCAGAACATCAAATCTGCTTGGTCTTTGTCTCAAAGATTGATGCATTACAGTTTCAGGGCTGTCAAATGGACATTAAAATTTGCTCACCTCTGGGCCTCCTTAACCAGATTAAGGGCGAGGTCTTCCACATGCCCAATGGAACGATTATTATTGACTGAAAATATTGTTTGGTCAAACTCTTCTGGTGCATCTTCAAATGGAGACATCTGAAAGGCAAGCAAACTGGATGAATATTTTATCATGTATTTCAGACCTCATGAAAGTCTGGATACCAAAATCTTTATACGAAAGGATAATACATACAGCTAATGCATCATAATGCAAGCCATCATATATGAGCATGACCCTTTCTTGATAATTTTTCTCCTGTTTTTCATGAAAGAATCAGAAACCACTTCGAAAAATGAAAATGAAGAAAGAAATATCCATTGGACACTAATAATCAAAGCGAAACTTCTACTAACCTGCCCATAAAGGTCGCATCGTGTCGTCTGTATGTCATAAGTTGCAATTTCACGCTGATAAAAGTCCGCTAGTATTGACAACTCAATTGCGCCTGTGAAATCATAGAGAAAAAAAAATTCAAGAACACAAGTATTTATGGTGAGAATTAGGTTTTAGTGGAAGATGAGGACTTTCTAACAGCCATCATGACTACTTTCACATTAGCTCTGGTTCATATAAAGCCCTCACCAATATCTCTAAGAACTTTAGAAAAAAAATTATGTTCCTTCTTTCGCAAGTACAGATCCATGACAAATATCAATATGTAATGAAATGACAAATCTGACTTCACACTATTCAAGAACTAGTCACACTTTTACACCATCATTACATAATCATATACAAAAAACATCCTAGAAACATGTTTGAACTACCTTACTTGATTTTTCTTTAATTATTCATCAAAAAACACAATTGCTCAATTAGTTCATATTTCCTTAATCCATCTTTTACATCCCTAGAAGAAATCTATCTTTTGTAGTACTTCCCAACATAAATAGCTTAGCATTTGCTTCCCATCTGACATGATCTTTAGAGTATGTTTCTTCACCATCCAATATTCGATCCATAAACCATAGTAGGTCCAACTAGCGTCTTGTAATACTCATCTTTAATCTAAGAGATATTAGAACACTCCTGAAGGCTCACTCCATTTATCCAGTACATTTAGTTCTCTGTGTTATATCTTCTATGTATTTTCCATCTTGTTGAATTATTTACTCAGTTACCCAAAACCTTTACATCTATCTCTACATGATTCATCATAACTTCCCTTATTTCTCAATAGAGAGATATCTACTCAATTTTAAACCTCCGAATTATAATGTTTTTTAGCATATTCAAGCTTAGACTTACCATATTTTCTAGTTTCATTTGTAATGACAATGCAATCACTAAAGAAACATCCACCAAGGGATCTTCGATATGCCTACTGTGTTCCTTCATAAATTAGAACAGATTCATAAGGACTTGCATTTATTGAATGAATTGATAATGTCAGATATTGAACTGTGTCTAACAATATATTCGCATTTTTTTCTGAAAAATGAATTCCTTGCTTTCTGTTATTTAGCAAAAAATAGATTAGCCAACAAGAAAACAATTTATGTTATTTAGATTTTTTCTTTAAAATGAAATCCTTTTTTTCTGTTATTTAGTGAAAAAAAGACTAGCCAACAAGAAAACAATTTCACATTGGCTGAAAACAAAGACTAAGACTAGGAAAAGAATAAACTTTCCTTTTTTTTCAAATGGGAACATTTTCCGCTCATTAAACATTTTTTTATATATTATCAAAATCATTTTCCTTTTACATTTTCAAGTCATCTACCAAACACATGAAACTATATCACTTTCATAAGATTTTTTTTCCTTAAGAATTTGTTTTCTATAAAACAAATACAACTTTTGATGGTCGGTCCCTTACAGAAAGTTGGAACTATTCCAGTTTATGGTCCTAGAAGACAAGAGGTTGACTTCAACAAAACTTAAGGAATGATTTATCATGTCTGAGTAACAACTAATATGACCCTTAATACAGGGACAGACCTACACAGCGACGGATGAGTTCAGTTGAACCCATTCAACTTTGATTTTTTTTAATTCACTAAGAAATTCTAAAAATATATGAAATAGTTGTAGTTTGCACCATGAAGTTCAAGATGTACGCATTATGTATCGGATTCTAGGTCTGCCCTTGCCTTAATAGATCTTATTGGAAGGTCAAAATTCATGTATCCGATACCAACAGTTTGAGTATTAAAAGACTAGTTAATGTCATTGTCTTAAATGAACCAAACCACGAAAAGTTCAATGCAGAAAACCAGAATCTTTGAAGATGTATTTATCCAGTCACATTTCTGAATTCCAAATTCTAAAAAGACTTACCGCCCCACTTATCGGAGTCTTGGATCCAGGCACAATATTCATCATTTGGCTTTCCAAGAAATGCTTCAGTATATTTTTTGGGATCGCTAGCCACAGCTGCAGCTATAACCTATAGAACAACAAAGTCACATCAAACATAAGAATCATCTAACTAAGAAGGTAAGTTGACAGTTCAAAAAGCAGAATTTAAGTGGGAGTTACCAGAAAAGTATTATCAGTCCAACACACAACACAATACTCTTTCGAAAAGTTATTTCCAAATATCAGACTATGTCGCCATCACTTTTGCAACCATAATAAGGATGACACTGCATGACCTATTACCACTGTCTCATTGTAGCTTCTATTAAGAATATAAATGTGAATATGGCCCATCCTAACAAGTTTAAACTTGTAAGGAAAATGGTTTCACTGAGTTAAAATTTAGAGATCATTAATTTATTTAAAGAAATCTTTGATTTATCAATGCTATGAGTTAGATACCAAAACCTATCAGACCATACACAAAAGGGAGTGGTAAGATTATAAACATAAAATGATAGCTCCATGCCTACGAAGCTTATATTTTAGGTAATTCTACCAGTTAAAATATTGGCAATTGCTTTAGTCGATTATGGTTAATATTTCTATGCTTTGGCAATTAAGGAATCTTTCAAAATCTGTTTGCTTTAAGTATTTCTTTGTATTACCATTATGTCTTAACCTTTAAATGCAATTATCTTTTATAATATATATTTTGGTTTTCTCCAAACCCCAAATGGAAAGAACTTAATACTTCCTCTCTCTTCTTGCTATGAATTACTATATACTTCTCGTAAGAGAGATAACCAGCATTATACCTAATTCCTTGACTTGTATCATAGGAAATAAGTAAAGTTCATATTCTACCTATTATTAAGTACCTTTCTGCAAGCCTCTACTATCCAATGTGACCTTGAGAACTCAACATATATTTATTGTTCCTTTATCAGGAATTTTAATATTTTTTATAGTTTACGAGATTGATTAAAGCAAACTAGATCAAAAAATTGCTATAACATAGATGTAATAAATCCTATCATCACTAGCAGAAAAAAAGAACTAAGTAGACCATTTGATGATTGTCTTTTCGGAGAAAGAGATTGTCTAAATATTTGAACGATACTATCATGAGCAAATACAACAAAGGCGAAAAGATGGCATATCTCTATTTTGTCCTGTTTATGATGAAAAAGACAAAGAAAATACAGAATCTAATACTTTGTAGAACCTTCGGAGTGCTAGTCCTATTTCTAGCCACATGTTTTCTATTTTCTGCTCTCATGATTCATGATAAGAAGAATATTTAAAGTCGGGAAGGTTTCCACACACACACACGCAGTTAGGAAAATGTATTATGTAACTGTTATTTTGATTAATAACTTGAAGTTCTTCATTAATGTCCCGAAAATGAGAAGGCCTTTATCTAGTCTATGAAGTAAAAAAAAAGGATGAAATTCGTCACAATTTAAACTTTCTTTATCTTCAATCAAGTGGAACGCAAACTTTATAAAACCAAACTGTTCTTACCAAAACTCCAACAATTTGGAAACCAAAAAAGATTATAGTTTTCAAGCCACCTTTCACATCATGAACTATTTAGTAGTTGTTTCCAGATTCTAGTGTTCATTGTTCTTTAGTTTTCTTTATGAGTTACAAAAAAGTCCTTATGCTTGAATATATACTTATTAATTGACCTAGAGAAATAAATTATTCAAAAGAAAATAAGACCTTTCAAGGATGGTGAAGATATCCTATAATACCATGCTATCACATATTTATGTGTCTTTTTGGTAACATTTCCTTTTATGATACTTTATCATTGATTTACATTACAGATAATCTATTTTCAAGATACGCAAAGTACAATTATGTTATCTGGTTGTCAAATTGGAGATCCATATTAAGGGTTCCAATAAATAAATGTATTTTTTTTGTAGGTTAGCTCTTGTCAAAATTGTCTATGAACCAATAAACTTTCCCATTACATAATAGTATGAGGAATATTATTAACTATGAATAAAACATAAGTAATAATCAAGATTATTTGTTTTTAAATGAAACTATGATAACAATTACACAATGAAGTTTTTTATATCAAACCATTCACCAAAATTCAGCAAAAGTGACATTCGGACAAGTTTTCCACTTATTTTTTTCCTATTTTGTTGATGAATATTAAATGCCTACTTCAACTGCCTTATGTTTTAAACTCTGTAAAAAAAGTTTTCTGAATCTTCTGACTGTGAGGGCTATGCTGCTACTTCATACTCGAAAGGACTTTCAATGTCTTCTTCAAGAATGCTTGATAGATTTGAATTGTTTTCCTCTTAATATCTCTTGGAAAGTCAAAGCACGACAGAGTAGCTTCTCCACTGATCATGTGCCATGAATCCACTCATGTGGAAGTTGGTCAAAATATTTCCACTTCAAAATTAATGTAGTTGAAGCAGCATTTGAACTAGCTATTGCAAATAATTTATAAAGATACAGGAGGAATCTTTAAGCATACATATCAATATACATGTGATAAATAAGTACCAGAGCAAATCAAGGAAAAGTCTGCGAAGATTGGTTTAGCAAAAGAACTAGATTGAAAATATATATTTAATATTGAAACAAATCAAATTTATTGGAATTCATAAACAGCTTACTATATCTAAGTTATTAATGTCAGAAAATCAAGTGGCACATCCAAATCCTTATCATCAAGGGGCTCAAGAATGTATAGTTGCCAGTAAAAGTGCACCAGATATGTAATTCTTAATGGAGAATAACAGAAACAGAAAGGAGTTAAGTCATTTTTTTAATGTGACAGTTTAAGTCATATTCCATGTGGATCTGTTTACACCTATAATTTGGTGAAACAACAAGGTGTTCATTGAATTCACCTTATAGATATGCTAATTCATTAATGCTTTCTACACTGTAATTAAAAAATCCAACTAATCTGCAGCCTGCTTTCATATTCTGCCAATTACAAACTTCATCTGTGTGTAAATGTAGGAGACAACCTATAATGTTTTGAAGGCATCCACTAGCTACATTCATTCAGGATGGGAACAAGGAACTCAAATGCAGGACCACGATTATAAGTGAAGAATGCAAGTAACATGCAGGTCAAAACATTAAGTTAGATAATGTTTGGTTACACAACTGTTAGTGATACTGACTAGTCAATTCATGCATACTTAGTGCCTCAGGATAAGGACATCAAGAGAATAAATAAGAACAAAACAAGCCTGCTTCTGTATGGCTAAATCCTTTATCCTGATGGGGAGAACATGAGTAAGAACAATAGGATGTAAATAATATTGCTTGGTCAGATGAGCATGTAAGAAGAATTACTATTCTTCAATCTTAATCAGAGTACATTTGCTGCAGTGAAATGGTTATCGAACCTAGCTTTACTGAGAAGTGCAACTAGCTTATCTTATACATTTAACATGTACCTATTGGAGCAATATTTTTTTATGAAAAATCAACTATCCTGCACGGGTGGAGTTCAGGCCCGAGTAGGATCAAATATTTTACAAGGTTTATACCAGAAATGTGTTTGATAAACAAACAATCCTCTTTATAATCAATTAGTATCTCATAATAGCAAACAAATCATATCGGAATAAGAGCATCACTTCAAGACTATCAATCTTCCAAATCACAGATAATATATAGGGTATCATGTTGGAAGCATATATTACTAGATATGACAACAACGTGGAGACAATTATGTGTTTAATACTATATAAAATCTAGGTTTTACAGCTTACGAACAACTATTTATCAACCATCTAAATATATCCTCCGGATTGCGCAATCTACAATATCAACTCCAAGAAGATTCAAACCTCTCTCAGGAATGGCGCTTTATGTTTGTCATGCTCCATCACGTACCTGCAAAAAGAAAAAAAAAGGATTACATAAGAGCAATGATTCGAACAGATCCAGAAACTAAGCAGAAGAAATCTTGGAGTAATCCAAGATCAACAAGGAGAAGAAGAACCCACCCGACAGCATTAAACAGGCAGCTGTTATCCGAAGGTATCACTCTCCTCGCCACAACCCCTTCCATTTCCGAATAAACTGCACCTGACGCCTGACGGAGACCAATAACGCAAAAGAAAAAAAAGATCAAAAGCTGATGGTTTTGGTTTGATGGTGGTTTTGGGAAGAACAAGAAGAGGAGAGAGAAAGGAATGGGTTGGGAGGGAATAAATTTGGGGGGATGCCTTGGAAATGGAGGTGGGAGAAAAGTGGAGGGTAGAAGGTTGTCTAATGCTTATTAAAAAAATATGTTGGGATCAAATTATTTTTAATTTTTTTTCTTACCAAATATAAACAAGATTTGTATTTTTTTTATTATTAAAGATTGGTTTTTTTTTATTTGGAGGGTAGAAGGTTGTCCAATGCTTATATATTGTTTTTTTCTTCGTTTTCATTATAAAGTACTTTTATTTAAAAAAATTGTAAATAAATTAGTATAATTTGGGGGGAAATAGTTATTGTGGTATCAAAAAATAATTTTAATGCATATGAGAATGAAAATTATATTTTTTATGTATACTTTAAATTATTTTATAGTTATTAGTTAGTTCTACCATTATAGTTTCTAAATACTTTTTTTATTAAATTTATTAAAGAAGACACTTATTTGCTCATTAATGAATTTATTAATAGATGTTAATACTTATTAATTATCATAATTCACTGGGAGGAGTAAATATGAAAATAAATTGATGTAAGATTTTTTATGGATAGATGTGGCACATAAGTAGAAAAAAGAAGGTCTAATTTTTTTTTCCACTTACAACCTGGTAATGAATAGAAGCAGTATTGAAATCTCAATTAGACATTTTTTTATTAAAATAGAAAATCACCCTGCATAAAAGTTAGGTCATAGATGACTATCGTAATTAGAATTTTTATTTTAAATTATAATTAATCCAGATTAAACATAAAATATATTAAAATTTTGTTTTTATTCAATCAATTTTTATTTGATTGTACGACATTTTTTCCTACTGGAATATTTTTTTGAATCTACAAAATATGAAATTGAAGATAACTCCTAAACTTTTACCTGTATAGTGAATTAAAATAATTATAATCTTTAGATTTTTGTAGCTTTAAACTTTCTGTTTTATTATTAATTATTATGCGTATGATATATATAGAAATATCACGAACCTGACTAAAAGAAATCGAAATAGTAAACAAAACTATAAGTATAACAGGACAAAAACAATAAAAACAAGATAACTCATAGCGTCTGGACCTTGGTCGTGAAAGTCGATTCAAAAGTTGTTATTATTCTGATTTTATTTATACTAGTTATATTTATGTTGAATTATGGGATTTCTTCTTTTTATTTGACTGCAGCACAGATTAGGTCTAAGTTTTTATACGATTCCCAGTGATTCTTACCAATTTCATCAAATTATGTGAGATTTGGTGGAATTGACGTTCTAATTTGATTTGATCGTAATTGATAATTCAAAATATAAATTAATTATAAATATTTTTTTTATTTAAATATATATATAAATATAATTTTAGATAATAAATTTAATTATTTGAATAGATGTAGATAAAATTTTGAAAAATGAATGTAGTTGTTTGATTGAAGTTTGGAATGTGACGTAAGTGATTATATAAAAAAAGTTATTATCTTATAATAAAAAATTAAATAATTTATTATGTACTAGTTTTTTATTTAATTAAATATTTTAGATTAAATTTAATTTTAACTTAATTTATTATATTGTATTTTAATCTCATTTTAAATCTTTATATGATATTTTGGATTTATTTTTAATATTTTCAGTTATTATCAGTCTTATTATTTTTTAGAAAAAGATTAATTTGTTTTATTATTTGATTTCCATTTTATTTTTTAGTTTCTAGGTTTATTGAAATTCTTCTTTTAATTAATGTAATATTTAATGAAATATTTAAGTTAATCTTTTATCATATATTTTCTATTTTATTTTGTCGTTTTCTTTGTTTAATCATTTTAAATTTATCATAACTTTTTTCGATAACAAAATAAATGATAACTTTAATTATTGTAAAAATTAAATCAATCAAATTTAAAGTCTTTATATTCTAAAACGATCTAGCAGTATTTTTTATATTGTGTTTTCGAAAATTGTTTATAACACTTTTTGGACAATATGTTGTTCAAGAAAAAAACAGATAAATATATAAATGTAGAAAGAAAATTCATAAATAATAAGAACATGCTAAAATCTCTAAACAATTAACATAACAAAGAAAACCTAAATTGATGAATATAAGGAAAATGTCATGAATAGTTAGAAGATCCAAGTAGTAATAATAACGAAATAGTAAACAACACATAAAACTAATACAAGTTCATCGACATACAATACAGACATACTATTACAAAGTTCAATGCTGCATCAACAAATAACCTCACATAATCGGTGGGGGAAGCGAAAATCTGCCTAACCATGAAGCTCGTGATTCATAAGATCGACTAAGAAACATATGCCCCTGAACCTTGTTTAGCAAAGGAACTCATAGACGTTTTCTAAAATGGATGGTAGAAATCTTTCATCCTCATTACTACAACATATAAATAGTCAGAGAATAACCTAGGATCCAAAGCTCACAATGCTGCTCCAATATCCATAAAGCCCTTAGCAATCTTGTTTGTTGTGTCTGAACCTTCAACTTTCACAAATTGTTTTAGGTTTTGTTGATTTAGACCTCTTAGTTCTCCCCATCGAGGTTCATGGACCTTCAATGGGGCTTGCTTGTGAGGCATCCATATCATCAAGGCAAATCGAGAAGGGGAAACCATTAGAAGCATGTTGGAACACCTGCTGGTTCATTTATGCTTATGGCAAACGAACATGTTGCATAGTCATCACCGCAAATCAATGTCATATCATTTATATTATTTATCGGCTTGTTGATGAATGGCTCCGCTTTTGGGTGTGCCTACAATAAAAAAGACAATAATAATTTTCACAAATAAAAAGATAACAGTAATTATCACAGTAATTATCCAAAATAAAAAAAGATCACTTTTATCTCAATGTAGGCTCGGTGTTGTTCATCGCTAATAATTATTATTTTTGTCGAGTCATCCCATGAAACTCCGCTTAAAATTTCAATTGTATTTATAATTGCCCAACAGGATTTGAGAGTCATATAATGATTCAAGCAATTAGCTTCATTTATTGATGCATTAGAAAAATTCTCATTTACGGATTTTCCATAAGTCGTAATTGCAGCCCCTTTAAATCCTTGTCCACTTTTAGACCAGCATGCGCCTGGCCAGCCATAAAAACAATGAAATATCAAATTTGAGTTTTTGACCACTTAAAGTTGATTGGCTTTTTTTTCATTTTCCAAGTTACATGTTATTTCCAATTGAACCCAAGAAAGCATAGATACATTAACAAACAAAAATGACATTTAATGGAACAAAAAGTTGAACCATTCATTTCATGGGACTCTCATTTCATTAGTTAAATAGTATCGAATAAAAAAACATCCACAAGCTTAGAAAAGACACATTCCACAAAACATGATAAGTCGAACCATTCGTTCAAGTCATAAGAAGTTCGAAAATAACTTACATTCACTCATAAAGCATATAAGATAAAATAGTACTAGTGAAATGATACAAGTATTTGAACTCTCGAATGATGTTCTCACATTTCTCTAGTGATCACTTCCCTAATGGCTAATCACTCACTTGCCTCCTCCCTTTGTGCTCGAACACTCCTTGCACGAGAAAGTTCCATAAGGGTCCAATTGGTGCTAGGGTCGGTATATGAGCCATTTCCTTTTTTATTATAAAATTATGTAGAATGCAACAAATATTCACTATGTCGACTTGGGTACGATAATGATGATATGACATTGCATCAAGTATTTTGAAGCGATTCTTTAATATACCGAATGTGCATTCAACTATTGCACATAATGAAGTGTGTTGAATCTAGGATCCCGAGAATGTTTAGAATGATCACAAATTTGTAAGTGAACTCAGCATGTACTGATGAACTTGTTGAGCTGATTTATGTAACAAGATATATTCAAGTTCAGAGTAGTGGTCGATCTGAGTTGAAGGAATGAACGACCAGTGCACACATAATATATATCAGAAGAATTACATGTGTGCAGTGGGCGTCCTAAGTATATGAAGTGGTCGACCATCATCAGAGGGAGAATACATGTGATGAGGAGCAGAAGCATAAAT
>LTAE01006716.1:4473-21385 GCA_001647135.1 Pontederia paniculata
TTGAACAACTACTTAGGGATTTGAGAGAGAAGAAACACATCATAGGATGGACTCTTGCCGACCTAAGAGGCATGAGCTTTGAGGAAGAACATAAGCCAAAAATAGAGCATCAAAGAAACTTGACCCTAAACATGAAGGAGATTGTAAGATGTGAGACTTTAAAATGTTTTAATTCTTGGGTAAGTCCAACACAATGTATATTAGAGGAAGGAGTGTTTAGTAAGTGTGAAGAATCCAACCCGGTGCTCTATTAGGAACAATGTCATCTCTCGGTGCAAGAGGAAACATTAGGACATAAAATTTCTTCCGTGAACATAGAAGTCTACAAGACAAAAACTGAATGCATAGATAATCTATCTCCACACACCTTGGTGGAAAGAGTTAGGACTTTTCTAGGCTATGTTGGTTTCTATGTTTATTTCATTATAAACTTGCTCAAAATTGCTAAACCCTCTTGTACGTTACTTGTGAGAGATGCCAACTTTATTTTTGATCCAGGAGATCATTGCATTTGCTTTGTTTATAACTGAAATTATTTTCAGAAAACTGAAATTTAGGTGGCCAAACAACTCTTCAAGCCCTACTTATCAAATGAATAATCGAAAGGCAACAAACTTTGAAATTGCAAGATCCGGCGCACAAATAAAATGATCTCCATGTCGAGTCCAATACATTAAACAAAGGTGCTTCATGGGAGGCAGCCCATGTTCTAAATGTTTTCGACTTCATAATAATTTTGTTGTATATTTTGGATGGTATTTTGGAAACTTGTCTTGTTGAATGTATGTAGGAAGATGAAACTGGACCCTTTTGCTGAAAGTGGAAGTCACTATGATCGGATTGTAGCCAGGAGCGCCAGATCGTAGCAAGGTCGTAGTCACACTCTGTTCATAAGACAAAATTGGTGAAAGAAGAAGAATTTGTTACGGTTTGTGAGGCAGCCACACAGTGGTAGCGGCATCAAAACGCCCGTAGAGGAGGCTTATGGCCCATAGCGGTATCTCTCATGTCGTAGCCGACAACCTCCAAGGCCGTAGTGCAAGTTTGACCCTGTAGCACATATCTTTTCGATCGTAGCGAAGAAAATTTTGATCGTAATGGGGCCTAGCTTCCCGTAGTGAAAAATCATTGGACTTTCGGTCGACCGAACTTCTTGTTTGACTGTTCGAGCGACTTTTATTCGACTCTTCGACCGACTTGTGTTCTTTAATTTCTCTCTCCCTTCTTGTTCTCCATGTTAACAGGTTGCGAGTGTGAGTAAAATCCTGCTATGTATGCTTCTTGAAGCACTATTATCATATAAGAGACTCGAAGCCCACATATTCAAAAGGAACTCAAAAAGGAGGAAGAAGAGGGCACACACCAAATATTGACTAAGATGAGCATGTGAGCTTTCCCCACCCCATACCTAATATACTTTCTTTCTTTTGAAACATTGAGGACAATGTTCATGCTAAGTTTGGGGGAGTAGGGTCACATTTTGATCATTTACTTTCCTTATAGTTAGCTCACATGCATCTTTTGACCTCTTACTTATGTTATAATCTAGGTTTTTGCCTCATTTTGCGATGAACCCTCACATATCATGGACCCCTAATGTAGAAATACATAATTTTTGTATCATGCACATCACATGTTGCTAGGAATGCTAGTGCAAGTATTTTGAAAATGAACTTTTCAATAAAAGTGTTATGGATTGTTTTACTCCACACATGTCTAAGGACCTCATATACTAGAAGCAAGAAGAGAGGTGAAAACTAACATCATAATATATATTGTGGGTTGAAAATTGAGTGGAAGTAGCTAAGGGAATTTTCATCTAAGCATGGGTGCATTGCACAATTTCTTAGTTTAAGTTCACAAGAAAAGAGAAATGAGAAGATTCATAGAGCAAAGACTCATGGCAGGGCACCCGTGCCCTCAATCGCGCGAACACACTAAATCTATTTTTGCATTATCATTTTTTGTGTGTTATATGCATTGCACATACATACACATGCTTTCACAAGGAGGGAAAATGAGAAAAAGGAAAAGAAAAATAGCAAATGAGAAATGCTCAAATGAAAAATGTGCAAATGAAAAAAAAATTCTCAAAAGAAAGAAAAAGAAAAAGAGCAAAGTAAAAGAATATAATGAACTCCCCCTTGTGCAAAGAAAAATTTCAAGGGTCACATGCATTGCATTTTCTTTTATTTTTGTGTGACATAGCATGAATGATAAGAGTACCTTCCTTGTGTATTTGAACTTTGAAGCACCTATAATCTCATTGATCATCATACTTAGTTGTTGTTCCCAAAAGCTTATGAAAACTTGACCTACACTCATAGTCAAATTTGTGATGTGAACTATAACCTCTTGGAATTGATAATGGCATGTGTAGGGAATTAGCGGCGTGGAGTGACTCAACCCTATGTTGATGACTTAAATGTTATACTTTTTCGAATTCTTGCAATTGTATTTCCTTACTTGATGATGATATGTTGTGTATGATATGAGTTCTTAAAACCCACCACTTATGACATTTGCATAAGGACAAGCAAAGATTTAGTTTGGAGGAATTGATAAGTGTGATAAATGCACATACATGATGATCATATTATCTCTATATCATAGCATTATGATGTAATTTGAGCTTTATTTGAATCAATTCCTCAAAGAAATGTGATATGCACACAATTTTAGTGAATTATGTAGGTTCAACTGACATTGGAGGGTTCAACCGAAACCAACAGTGCATGAATAGGTTCAACCGACTTGAACCACATGCCAAACAGTAGTGACAACTCCATACGCCCGTAGTGAATCCCTCCAAACCGTAGCCAAGCCTTCGACGCCATAGCAGCTGTTTTTTGGCCGTAGCACACTTGGAGGGACCGTAGCGCACTTTGGAGGGACCCTAGCGCATCACACTCTAGCCGTAGAGTATTCCATATGAATTTGTAGTTGCTCTTATTGAACTATAATGGTTGGTGGCCCTTGGGAATAGTAGTATAAAAGGGAATTTAGGGGTCAGAATAAAGGGGAGCCGTTTTCACAGTAGAGTCCCCTTTGGGGCCGATTTTGGGAGCTCCATGGTGACATTTTAGAGGCTTGTTCTAGGGTTTGATGCTTGTAAATATTCTTGTAAGTGGTGTGTTAGATTTGTAGTGTTCTAAACTTACTTTATGTTTGATGCTAGTGTATGAATATTGGATTTGTAGATTTAAGGCATTTTCATCTTCTATTCCTCTCCCTCTCTTCTCTCTTGTCATGCATAGCTAATTTCCTTTTGTTTTAAGGCTAGATGATGTTTAGAGTTAGAACTTCAAAATGGTGACTATGCATGCTTGTGAATCTTTTATTTGATGAATGTGATGCTAAACTTTTATGGGAGTAGCTAACTCATTTAAGTTATCCTAGGTTGTTAAGTGATGAAAGTCATCTTATCCAACTAGTAGCTTTGCTAATAAGATACAAAGTGTGATGTCTAGAAATAGAATCATCTTGTGTTGTTTCTACAAGCTCATGAATATAATACAACTATTGATAGCGTGGGTGCACGAAAGTATTATTTCATAACCTTAATTAGAATTGTGTTGCTTTGAAAGAGGAATGCATGAATTATGGAGTGAAGCAAGAATCTATTGCATGTTATATCACTAACCTTTGCATGATTACCCAAGACAGATTTGAAACTCTAGAACATTTCTTATACATATTTTCGCTTAGTCGCATGTTGCTTTTGTATCTCTCTTCGCATTCTTCTTACTTAGTTTTAATAGTAGTGTAGAGTTTTCTCTCCTAACTCTAACCGTCTAAATAACGACTTGAGAGCTATAATTCTAGTACTTGGCCACTTCCTCGTGGGATCAATATTTTATTACTACAAGAAGTCCCTGTGCGCCTGCGGGACGCTTTTCAATATACTGGGCGTTTAATCTCACGGGATAATTGCCTCTCTTGTATTGGATTCTATAGGTCAAGGATCTACATAGATGATGATTGCGTGGATGACAGTGAATGCTCGTGATGGATGCAACTTGCATATGGATAAGGATCCTTGGTTTATTGGTGCGTCCTGTACTTTATGTTTTATTGAATTGTAATATTCATGACATAATTTATTGAAGACACAAGAGAATACTGTAAGACTTCCGCAGTTGACAATAAAATTCTGCACTTTTGTTGACAGATCAATATTCAACCTTTCAGTCAGAGCATGATATAAATGTAGTAGCGTCTTCAAGAGTGCATTTTGCCACGATGTGCTTCTAGAGGGCGCTGCAGTTCCTCTCAATATTGACAGGATTCAACGTATCATAGAATTCAACTGAAGTATGCATCGTTATAGATTCGTTGTAATTTGCGACATTTTTAGTTGCAGCACATTTCGCATGGTTTTGTTCCATGTCCAAGTCAAAAATTTAAGCATGGCATTTTCATCTAAGCATTATAATGTCTTGTTATATGGTATAACTTGAGGCCATTTGACTTTTTCTTCGCTATATGTCAGAGTCCAAAGTCAAATCTTTAAAGCCTACAATTTGAAAAGACAATTACAAGGATCCTCACCAAACAACAAGACCACCAAACCTAAGAACTATTAGAACCCCAATTATGATTATTCCGTACCAGATTGTACGATCAGTTTACTCTGCTGAGCGTAAAACTTTGATCGAACAAAAAGTATTAGAGTAAAGAAACGAGATTACTCAAGAAATAATCTTATAAGATTTATCTTTAGAGTTCAGCCTGCTGAGGCATTTAAGTTCCATAACCATGTCTACATTTGTAAGAAAAACATGATTAAATGAAATACATTTGTGTAGTTTCGATGAGTGTATGCCTTCTAGATTGACATCCTCTTTGGAATACTTTCATAAACTCCAGGATGCATTAGATCTTATATCAAAATATTAAGATTTCAAGCCGAATTCTGGGGGCTTTTTGCTTTTGATTTGAACACTTGAACTTGCATAAATATAACGCATGCAATTAGCAAGTTGCAATATCTTTTGCTTTTTGCTTATTCCCGATCATGATATGTCATATATCTGTTGATACAGGTTTGTATGCAATAGTTGCAATAGTTTGTGCAACCAGATCACTTGTAATTGGCAAAAAACCCATTTTGCTTGCAATAATATGCCGGTAAATAGCTAACCAATGTATTTCCACGTACATGTCATGAATATAAATATCGAATCAAACACATGTTCATATAATTCTAGGGCTACAAATTGGAAAACATGTTTTGCATCAAGAAAAAAACAGTCATACTTAATAAGAGAGACAATTGCAATGGACGTCACGAAATAGTTCCTGAAAGCACTAAACCACTTTACTGTTCCGTCTTACATAACTAGCATGAAGAAACCCCCATCAATTAAACTGCAGCAGCTTGGACCCCATGTTTCACCAATAACTTCTCTAGACGGTCTGGCTTACATACTTCATACTTCACCTCCCCTGAAGGCTCCAGGAAAATTTCCGCCAGTTCAAGCTTTTCAGAGGTCAGACTTGTGCTGTCCATGGTCTTACTTAGCACCTTGAGAGCTAGTTGAACAGCATCCTCCCTTGTTGCGTCTTCTTTATAGTCCTGTTTCAACATCGACTGTGCTGCCTGGTTGTTGGCACCAATAGCTGCCGCCTTCCACCCACTATAGTTACCACTAGGATCACTCATGTACAGCTGAAAACCCAGGCTTTTATCCCAACCAGCAAAAAGAAAGGAAACACCAAAAGGACGGAGGCCGCCAAACTGGGTGTAACCCTGCTTCGTATCACAGAGGGACTGAACCAGCTGCTCAACTGGCATGGGCTCCTGGTATGCAAAGGTATAGCGCTGCGCTTGGACTCGGGCAGTGTTAATGAGGATATTAGCATCAGACATAATACCAGCAACAACACATGCAAGGTGATCATCGATTTTGTACATCTTCTCAGTTGATCCAGATGTCTGAAGGAGCTTCGAGGTCACCTTCTTCTCCCCAACAAGTACTACACCATCGCGTGCCAGAATTCCGATAGCTGCCCCAGCATTGCCAATGGCCTCCATGGCATATTCTACTTGGTAAAGGCGTCCTTCAGGGGAGAAAATTGTCGTACGGCTATCATATCGGCGAGACATTCTTGATACTGAAAGGCATCCAAAAAAGAAAGGATCATTTAAAACCTCATAGTTAAACATTAATTATGCCATATACTCAGCAGATAAAACAACACAATAAACCTTTTTTGACCTCTAAATGTCTATGAATATGTGCTTATGAAACTGATAATAAGCATATAGCCATCTAGATACTTATCGATGATATATGTACAGAAAGGAAACTAGACATTTCAACCATTAAAGACATAATAATACTTATGAAATCTGTGAAATTTACAAGTGCCCGACATTAGAATACTTTGTTTATCTTTCTTCGTTGCAAGAATTGTGAAAACAGTATTAAAATCTATTGACAACTTCCAATGGTATAAACCAAATAAAATGAAATATAATCCTAGAGGTCTACAAATATAAGCTATAGGCATGTCAATCTATTATAAAAATTACAACCAATAGAATCTGCAATGGGTTTCAAAATGTATGCATGTGTCATGTAATATTTAAACCTATTCCATATAGCATTGCTAGTTCTCATTTTCATGCTACCTGAACAAGTAATCAAGGGTATTTAATAAAGGTGTATCAGCATTAAGCGCTTTTAACATGGTTGATGCAAGCCTTGGTGTGCCAGCGTAAGAAATTTTAACATGGTTGATTCAAACCTTGGTGTGTTGGCATAGTGTTTAAACAACTCATTTTGTTGATGCAAAACATGGTTAATAATGATTCTCCAAGTGAATCTCGTTTCAGGATAAAAATTAATATATAATTGAAATGAAATAACAAGAGGATGCAGAGGAAATAAAAGAATGAGAAGAACATGAGGGGCAACTCACCATAATAGAGACTGCAACATCCAATAATCAATTTTTTCTATAAGGCCAATTTGTTTTCCATCTTTTTTCGATAAGGCCAATTATCACATACTCATTAGCTTTGTTCTATAACATATCTTCTTGTTAAATTTGCATGTTTCAATCCCAGACAACCACATAAAACATTTAATTTCTAATAAAGAGTGAAATTCTTTTGTGTGCCCTTGACCCATCATAAAAAACACAAGCTTGGTATAACAAATTTGTTTGAGTATTCTATGATTTTGCAAATTTTATACAGTTACAAGTTTTCTATTTTGTCTAACGACATGACTCGAATGAACTACCATATGACTCTAGTTGATGATCTATTAAAATAACATATTTACTTTGGAGCATCAATGCAATTCAAATGAAGGAAAACGATTAGAGTGTCTACATTCGGTTCGTCACAAAAATATTAAGGTCATGATGAGAAGGAACAAGGACTATAACATGTTGATGCTACCCTCACATGTAAGTTGAGTTTCCACATTGGGACAAAAGTAATCTAATTGGATAGTTCCCCAAGCTAAGAAATTTATTCACCATTACCACAGTACAAAGGAACCAAATCAGAATTTGTATCAACCAATCTTGATGATGATAGATAAGATCAAGTAGAATTTCAAGCACGATAATCGGAGGCAATAATACTTGATCCATTCGTCAATTTTTTTTAGAAACAAAAGTCACAAAATGTTATGATTGAATCATAAGTAATATGAGGTAACTTCGCTTATTGACGCATAGAATTGTCATCCACATGTTCTTTGTTTAGTAAAACAAAAATCTAGCCGGCACACACACTAAACCCTAAGAACAATGTTGTAAAACCCGGCCCGGCCCGGCCGGTCGGACCGGTGTCCGGAGTCTAAAACGGGTCATGGATAACTTTAAACCCGGGGTGCCAATTGGCCGGCTTTGACCCGGTCAAACCCGGTCAAAACCCGGGTTGAACCGCTCAATCCGGCGAGTTTGACCAACCCAGCAAAAAAAAAATATTTTTTTTCAAATAGTAAATAGAAGTTTAGTTTAATTTTTCAAAGCAATAAATAATCTACTTTGTCATATAAGTAAAATTTGAAATAATTTCGTTAAATAAAAAAAACTTAATGAATCAATCTAAAGTATTTAATAATTATCTTAAATAATCAATCCAGAAGTTTAGTTTAATTTTTCAAAGCTAAATAATCTACTTTGTCATGATTAGTATTTAATAATTATCTATTATTTATCTTTGATCATTAACTACTATTACAAATTGTGAATTAGAACTAAAAAATATTATGTTATTATATCAATAATATGCGCTCATGTATTATGATTTTATACCTAATTTTTTACTTTATATTAATTTATTATTATCCGGTTCGACCATCCGGTCTGATCGGTCTGACCGGTTCGATCTGACCCGTCGAGCTATCCGGGTCGATGTCCGGGTCGGGTTTTAAAATATTGCCTAAGAACTAAGTGCAAGAAAGAAATGAAACTTGAGGATCACATAGGAAACCACAAAGGAAAGGGTCCATAAACAATAAATAGAATCATACTAACTGTAAGAGAACGGTAAAAATCACAATCTATAGAATGCTAAGGCTCTGTTTGGCAATAGTAAAGTGGATAGTGGATAATGATTAGATATTCAACGTAAAGTGAATAATGATAAGATATAAGCGGATAGCATATAGCAGTTTGATTATTAAATTTAATAAAAGTGTTCGATAAATATAGTGGTTGGCCTAATTTTTTCTAGAGAGAAAAGGATGGTTACCAAGAGTAACCATCCATTTTATTGAGGCAATACTGGTTTACATATTCTTGTTACATGAGAATTAAAAGATCAAAGGATTAAGATCTCATCCATTCGTTCACTAGTCTCTCGGCTATAGCTACAATATTCTCCACATATAATCTCTCCCCTCGAAATGTGCATCCACTGCGTTGGAGCCACATAGACCATAGGAAAGCAAATGGTGTTATATGCTTTCTTCTTGGAACATAAACTTATATATGATGATCTTGACTCCCACCATGCCTGAAAGAGTTCCAAAATTTTTCTGCTGATTGAGTGTTGATCCACCTGCATCCTGCTCTATGCCACACTTCTATAGCCACCAAACAGTCAAAAAATATGTGATCAATATTCTCTTCAAAAGTATTACAAAAGGAGCACGTCGTGCTAGCCTCTTGCACCCATCTTTGGATATAGGATCTTGTAGGTAAGTGCCTTCTTCTCAGCAGCCACACAAAAAACTTCAACCATTATAGGATCTGAAGCTTCCATATCATGTTGCAATCCATTCTTAAATCATTATCCTCCAATTTGTTATCATTAACCAGAATTTTGAAAGCTTTTCTGACTGTAAACTGACCTTGAGACCATATCCAAGAGTCTTTTTGGGAAGGATCAGAAGCTTTGCCTTCAAGTCGTCCCATCAGCAGGAGAAAATCCTCCATTTGCTGGTCCGAGAGGTTAGAGGCGAACTGAGGAGTCCAAACTCCATTAGATAGTAGATTCCCTGACCAATAATTAGCCATCACAACAAACTTCTCAGGTATTATCGCATATAATCTTGGAAATTGCATGGCAAGAGGATCCTCTAATGCCCATGGATCCTCCCAAAATCTAAATCCATGGCCCGACCCCAATGATGCCACAAAAAATGGACGAATCCTTGTCATCACTGACACAACGCCCTGCCAAAAGGATGAAGCTCCTTGTGGGATTATTAGCCGGTTCTCCTAAGATAGCGAGTGACCATGGCAAGCTGCTATCACGGATGACTAGATGTCAACACCGCTGCCCATTATCCGAGGCACCCATTTTGCAAGAAGGGCTTCGTCCATTTCTCTTAGTGGGCGGATTACCAAGCCTCCCTCCGATGTTGGTCTGCAAATTTCATCCCATGAAACCAAATTTAATCCTCTCCTTGCCGTGCCATGATGTCGCCAAAGAAATCTTCTTCTAATAATATCAATACGTCGGATCACTCCATCGGACATCCTGAACGTCGACATGTAATAAATTGGAATTGATGATAAAACTGATTTAATCAAAATCAGTCGCCCACCTCTAGATAAAAGTCTTGAGTTTCACCCTTGTAGACGACATACAACACGTTCCACAATGGGATACCAATCTCGGGTGAGGATTCTGCTATCCGAAAGTGGAAGACCCAAATATGTCAGCGGAAGCTGCATCTAGCTGTTTGGAGTTCCATAGAGCATCTATGTGACGTCACCTCATCCATGCTGAAAGGAACAAATGACGACTTCAAGTTGTTAATGCAGTCCTGAGAAGTCGCCGAATATGTCGATGATAATAGAGATCCTTCGTGCTGCCTCATTTGATCCTTCTATAAAAAAATGATATCATCAGCATATTGTAACAACGGAACAATGGTACCTTGATTTGCTGCTGCAGAAAAGCTAGATAAGAGACCCGCTTCACATGTCAAGAAAGTGCATCTAGCAAGGGCGTCCACTGCTAAAACGAAGAGCATTGGAGCCAATGGGCAGCTTTGTCGGACTCCTCTTTGGGGCTTAACCCATCCGCCTATTGGTCCGCCAATGATTAGAATAGAGAAAGAAATGGTGCATACACACCGTTTCATCAAAGAAATCCATAAGGGAGGGAAGCCTCTATGCTGAAGGGAGCTCCAAAAGTTCCTATCCAAAGAGTCATATGCTTTGGAGAAGTCCACTTTGCAAAGAAAGCCTCGTCTGCCAGAGCATTTCCAAGAAGCTGCAATTTCTGATGCCATTGTAAAATTGTCAGTGATCGATCGGCCAAAAATAAAAGCTGATTGAATAGGATGAACCAGAAAGTCAAGAACCCCTCGCAACCGATTTGCTAGAACTCTTGCCACCAGTAGGTATATGGCATTAGATAGAGCGATGGGTCTGAAGTCTTCCACTCGCTCAGCAGAATGCTTTTTAGGAATGAGAAAAATGAAAAATTTATTTAGCTTCTCGAAACCTCTATTTGAGGAGGCGACTCTTGTATAGTTGCCATGACATCTTTACCCATCACTTGCCAAAACTCCTGAAAGAAAAACACTCGAAATCCATCCGGACCCGAAGCACCTTCACTCTTGAGATTTTTTAAAGCGCATAACACCTTTGTCTCGGAGAATGGCCTAATAAGGTTGCTTGCGATATTTGATGAGAGACGAGGAATTCCACTTCCGCTCCACCTCCACTCTCCAGGTTGTCGTCTTCTCGTGAATGCCCGGAAATAATCAGCCACTGCTGCTCCAACCTTATTTTAAATCAAACAGAGCCAGTGTCTTACTTATGGTCGATTTGGTGCCAACGTAATTCCTGCATTTTTAGAGGTGAACAATGCTACGTCGAAAACATTATTGGCATGGCAAAATGTATGTTGCGGGATTGGGCGAACAACCTCTTGTAATCTTTGAATGTAATCTTGAGAGCTACATATAAATAATATTAAAGGATAGGTGCACCTAGCACATATCCTTTTCTTTCGCAAAAAAATAATAAATCAAACAAACAATGAATAAATTAAAAAAAAGCTGATTTTTTGTCGGTTGGGAAAAAAACCATATATTGTTTACACAATTTAACGTGACATTCCTATAGAGATTAATCGACCCGCTTCATTTTTAAAACACTGACTTAATCTGAGAGTGCACATAAAGAAATAAGCTGCATTTGGGAAAGTTCAAATGGGGTGCTTTTTTCCACAATTTGTTGTGGGTCACAGCAAAAAGATATGGAACTTTTTAAGTATTTTTGAGAAAGGAGTCCAACAAGTTTTGGACGACAACATCAAAATGTACTGTGAATGAAAATCGCCCCCAAACGCAGCCATAATCCAAGAGATAAAAGGTGAGTTGCAATCAATTTGCACCAGAACTCATATTTCACACTGAAATAGTATCACAAAATTACTCATAATCCAATATTGTTGGCAAAGAAATAAGTAGAAAAATTCCTCTTCATCATGAAGACCAATGAGCATTCTCATGGAAAATAAAACAAAAGAGCTCCAGAAGTAATTTAAACTCCTAATTGAAGGAATTGGTGTACGACATTTGAAATTTTGATATAAACTTGCAGTTGAAGAATAGGATCGTCGTTGGCTTTTCTAACTTATTTTCATATTCCTTTTTTTTAAGAAAAGTAAGGATGACTACAAGTCGTGGGTAGTCATCCGATATGTATTAATACCTTTGAGTTCCAAAATGTACAAGTGAAAAACCAAAAGGTATACAAAAAAGAGAGAGCCTCTAAGAGGGTGCTCTCAAGGCTTACTCCTCTCCCCACTCTCTACTCAAAAGGAAAATATGATGTACAATATTCTCGATGTAGCATCTCTCCCCCTCGAAAATGGTGCGGTTACGCTGCAGCCAAATGGCCCATGTGACCGCCAGAGATACCCGCCATGGCTGTCTCCACTCATCCCCACCTCCCCTGGGTAATGCACGTAGTGACTCCCAAAAAGCCGCTGTGGTAGACGAGTCAACCCCCATACTCGGCATCCGCCTCCATACCTCCATGGCAATGGAACTTATTTTCATATTCATTATCGATAACTCGATCATGTAAAAGGACAATGCAAATTCACAATCTACGAACCTTGAACATCGTCAAAATCGAAAAGAGAATATGTTAAGCTTGGCACTCAATGAACTTTAGCGCACACCACCGAACTATAAGCCACTTCTATATTATATAGTAGTTCATTGTAGTTTCCACATAAGCAATTGCTTGAAACATAGTTTCGTGCATGAACTCTCATGCATGCAAGAGTACATGGTGCACTCATGTATTGCCTGAGATTGACAGCCAATATTATTACACTATGACCTATTAAGGATACATAGTTACTCGATCATATAGAGCATATGTTATAACATGTAAGGAATACATAGGTGCTCAATCAAATTGAGAGCTAATACTATTACATGTTAAGGACATAATGCTCAATCAACATGTGAGCTATTATCATGCCATGTTAATGATACATAGTTGCTAAATAATCATGAAATTTGTTATGCCCTAAATTTATCTTGTTGGCACGTTCTAGACAACACATGTCTGACTTCACACGTGACACCTTATATTTGTATGCAAATACATATTTAGGCAAGTGGATAACAAACTTCATGCAACACTAATGAATTTTCCCCTCACCCTACTATTCCTTAGTTCTAAGCTAATTGTCTTCTTGATGTGGCTTGATAGATTACTTTCACTTTTCTCCTTTGAGTGCGTCGTCAAAAAAGAAACACTAACACATTACTTTGAAACACAGTCAAGAGTTTAAGGGCAATCTCCAAACTTATTAAACCCGTAATATTCTTTGTGATGAAGACTATAAACTATCTAGCACGTCTTAAAGACAACTTGGCATACTTGATATTATAATCAAGTTCTACTGTGGAGACTTCCACTGAAGAAATGTATTTCTGAAACTCATCACACTAGACAAATTCAAGTTTAGATTCTTAAACATAATGTCTGGTCTGATTCCTCCCACTAGTCGCCCAAATATTGGCATCATAAGATTTCACATCTGACTTCTCTTATCAGGTTAACTAAGCCATGCATAAGATGAGTGATCTGCCTCGCCTACACGATCTCGATCATAAGGCATGCATAAGGCTAACTCCACATCTCGATCTTATTATCGTCTCACGCTGTGGGTCGTCGCCCACAAGATGAGTGAACTGCCTCGCCTACACGAGCTCCATATCTCCATCTATTATCTCACGATGCAGATCTTTGCCCACAAGGTGAGCGATCTACATCGTCTAAGCAAGTTAAATCTACTATAATCTCACAATGTAGGTCGTCACTCAAAAGGTGAGTGATCTACCTCGCTTACGCGAGCTAAATCATCTCCTCCATCACAAGTCATCTCCTCGACACCCCGCGAGCCATCGTACATGCTCTAATGCTATATGCATGATGTGTCATGATATCATATTTGACATAGTTCATAATTTGAAAATACAAGTTTTCAACACATGATTCATGTCACATAAGCACAAGTGCATCCAGAAAGTCTCTAAAGTTAAGATAAAGCATAATCCACTAAATCCATATATATATATATATATAATATATATATATATATATATATATAATATATATAATATATATGTATATATATATGTATATATATATATATATATATATATATATGTATATATATTATATTTCTGTTATATTAACTATGATCACTTATTCCCTTTGTGATTTGCAGCCCTCAAAATATTCATGTAACTATATCAGTTTTATCCATCAACATCTTATTATCAATCTACTAACTAATTATTTGCTAGTCACTAATTTATCTGAATGGACATAACAGTATGCAACTTATATTCACTAACAGCATATAATAGTTTCGGATCAACAATTCCTAAATGGAATTTCAACACATTACTCCATCATTAAGTTAGTTAATGTCTAGGTATTTTCTTAAGATTGCTCCAACAATTACTTAATTTATGTTAGCATACAATTTAAAAGTCACAATTATATGTGTGTAATTATGTTAATTAACATCAAGGAGTGACTGCTTCGCACACCAGAGAACAATGACGGAAAATCTGAATCGTGTAAGCAATCGGAAGGGTTAAATATAACGACGGATTAACTAATCGAACCAATGGATTCTCACCGGAAAGTAAGGAGGTGAATAATCGGAGGTCGAAAGCTTCGCGTTATTCCGAAAGCGCGGATCTGCGAAGGGTGTGTGCCGATGCGTTGTCGGAAATCAATCCAAATCCCATCGAAAGCAATCACAGACGTAATAATCCTATGCATATGCTTACCCGAGGAATAGCCGCGAAGAATCGAGCTCGCTGGTCGCCGGATGGCGTCGACGTTGCCCTGGTAGCGCGCGTGACGGCGGCCGTCGGGGAGAGAGAGAGAGAGAGAGAGAGAGAGAGAGAGTCGAAGGAGGAGAAGAAAGGGCCGATGCAAATTTATTTATTTTATTTATTATATCAGACTTGCGAAAAACGAGATTAACCCTCTAGTTCGTTAAAATTTCGTTTGTGCCATTGGGTTTTTCTAATGATTTGGGCTGAGGCATATAGTTTTAATGCTGATATTTTTTTTCACTTTTAAATTTATCACTTTTGTTAAACTAGAACTCGACTCATGTCCATGATTTGCCGCAAGTGGTAAAATGTACAATGTGAGTTCTCTGTGTTTAATATTTGAACTTGTTCGATATGTGCAACATGCCTAAACATATGCATGGATTAAATATTGTAAGCCGTCGGTGAGAATGCACAACTTTTTTACCTTTTCGGTTATATATGTTCTATGTCTTTCTTGATTGTGATCAATGTTAGAACAAATAGAAAAATATCTTTGTTCCTCTCAATATTGACAGAATTCAATTTCAACGTATTATAGGATTCTCATATTGACATGATTCAACTAAAGTATGCATCGTTGTAGATTCGTTATAACTTGTGACCTTTTTAGTTGCAACATAATTCTCATGGTTTTGTTCCACGTCCAAGTAAAAAATTTATGCTTCAGTTTTTCATCTAAGCATTAAAATGTCGCGTTATATGGTATAACTTGACACTTTTGACTTTTTCTTTGCTATAAGTCAAAAGCAAAATTTCAAAAACCTAAAATTTGAAAAGACAATTACAAGGATTCACACCAAAGACACCAAGCCACCAAATCTAAGAACTAATAAAACCTCAATTAAAATTATGTTGAATTTAGAATCCCGAGATTATTTTGGTTATCATAAACTTGTGAGGAAACTTAGTTTGGACTAATGAGTTTTTTGAATTATATTTTGAAAGACAAAATTTTCATGTCCAGAAAATGATAGGTCGACCGAACTTGATGAATGAACGACCTATGCACATAGAAGACATAACAAAAAATTCTATCTGTGCAGCAGTCGTCCAAAGGATGTGAAGTGTAGGCCGATGTGAAGAGCAAAGATCAAATAAGTAAAGTCAAACACTTAGTGGTCGACCAAAGATATTGAGAGGACGACCGAAGACAAGGTTGAACAGGAGAGGTCGTCCTATGAAGAACAGTGGGCGATCGAAGATTTTACATCAACAGTACAAAGGTTGGAGAACGAACGGTCCAAGGAGAAGTGGACGTCCGGTGATGAGACTTAGCCGAAGAGGTGGTTTGGTTGAGAAAGGGAGGTCGTCCGAAGAACCGAAGAGCTAAGGAAGAAGGCAATGGTCGTCCAAGGGTTTCAGAGTAAAGATAGTGAACGACCAGAAGATTGCCAAGTTGATGTGGATGTCCGAAGGCTCATGAGTTAAAGCAGCGATCGATCAAAGCTTATTAAAGCTGATGACAGGATGAAGATCGGTCGACCGAAGATGGAGTGTGATCGATCGATAGATATCATATGAAAACAAAGGTCGTCCAGGGTCTTGGTGAGAAGATGAGTGGACGTCCAAGAGTTTGTCAAGTCTGAAGTGAACTGAAGATCGAACGATCGCAAGATGAGCGGACGACCGATTAGGAGACAAAGGTCGTCCGAGGGCTGAAGAGACAAAGCAGCGGTTGACCAGAGCATTTGAAAGAAGAAGCAATAGATGTCCAAGGAATCTAATGAGTTGTTAGAGGATGTCCGAAGAATGTCAGAAGGAAGAAAGGACGTCCGAGGATCTCAATGGAAATGAGCGAGCGTCCGAAGCTTGTCAGAAGAAGAATTGATGGACGTCCGAGGATCTCATTGGGAAGTGAGCGGATGACCAAAGTACTGACTGAAGAGGGAGCGGACGTCCAAGGATCTCACTGAAGAATGAGCGGATGACCGAAGTACCCGCAGAAGAGATAGTGGACGCTCGAAGGATTCAGGGAGAACAAGCAGACGATCACACATGTGTCAAAGTATATGGCACAAGTCAAGTCGGTCGACCGAAGGTGAAGTACGAGCGACCGAAGGAGCTTGTCAGATATCTTCAACTCCAGAAGTGGACGTTCG
>LTAE01006717.1:0-24617 GCA_001647135.1 Pontederia paniculata
ATATATATATATATATATATATATATATCTTTTTCTTTTTAAGTTCTAAATTTATCTTTTATTGATTCATAGAATTTAATATAAAATGTTTTTTCCTAGTTAACTATATATATGCAAAATATTATAAAAAACCACCTAATTATATATTTCCAAAGTAAAATAAGTGAACGAAAACTTTTATTTGTTAACCTTCCAATTGTTCTTAGAAAAAATAAATAATCCATATGTATTTATAAAATCTTTTTCAATACCAAAATAATTTTCTCAAAAATTTAATTTTAAATACTAACTCAATTTTTTATTTAATTAATTAGTATAAATAGTGAACCCACTCCAAAAATTTATGTCTCCGCCGCTGCACATGCATGCATAATTAAAGAAGGCATGCGAATTTTGAATAAATAAAAGTAAAGCATGCTGGAAGATTTCATGAAGTGTGAGACAACATTAATAAAAGAAAAACATGCATATAATTAAAGAAAGAATGATGGACAAATTGTGAAAAAAATAAAAAGGAAGCGTAGATTTGGAGAACAAGGAAAGCAAAAAGAAAAATAAATAAATAAAAATAAGAAAGGAAAACGTCAAAATAAATTAAAGAGGAGACGGGAAATGAAGAACTAAAAAGAAAAAAAATAAAGATAGGATCAGGGACGGAACCAGGGTGAAATTACGGGACGGGGGGAGAGGGCAAAGATTATAAGAAATATATAATTAGACAGTGACAGTAAAATACTAAATAAATTATTAAATATCGAATCATATTATCCACTCGAGCATATTATAAATTCAAATAAAATTTTACTTAAAATAATTTCAGTTTAAAAAAAATTCATTTTATTCCAAAAAGTTCAACAACCAGTATATTAGAAAATGGGTCATGCATCATCTCTTTTTATGATATTATATCAACGCACAATAAGAAAATATCAATAATGTGTGGTTTATAAATTAAATAGCAACTTTTCCTATTACAAATTTCTTTCATAAAATAATATTGACTTTTCTTTGGTTTATTAAGTGTGATAATGATAGCTAGTAAAAAAATATGCCATGATTTTAAATAAAAAAATTAAACATATAATTCTCACTATAAAACCTAAAAAATAAATTTTTTTTTAAATATTAGTTCGGCAAGTACATGTGTAACAATAATATTTTAGTTTATGCTGATTTATTTCTCTTCCTTAAAATTCTTTCAATTTCTTAATTTCATTTTTTATTTCTATTTTTTTGTGTATTTGGTGCCAATAATTTTAACTTTGGACTCGTACTTTAATTATCTACCATATGTTCTTATTCTTTGAACATTTTTTTAATTATTTATTCATTTATATAAGTCCAATGAATATAATAACTCATGGTTACATGATTATGTAAATATATGTACGTGGCAAAAGAAAATGAAGAGGGGTCATGTTGGTGTATATGTAAATATATGTACATATAACTTTTTTTTGAGTGATTAACCATACACATATGCAGGAAAAAGCTAGGGGAGCCATGGCCTCCCTTGGCTTTAACTTGGGTCCGTCTTGGATAGGATCACTAATAACTCTGAGAAAATAACAAAAAAATGGAGTATAAAAGAAAATAAAATCTAAATAAATAAATCTAAATCATTTTAACCCATCCTCCGCATAATTAAATTACTTGCAAAAGTTGAACAATTATATGGAATGTCATTGGCGGTACTAAGGGGCTTCACCCCGTGGACACAATTAAATCTTTATAGTAGTAGCTTATTTTTATAAGTGTTATTATCAACTAGATGAAAATGCAAATTAAAAAGGTTTTGATTCAGTCCCTCTTATCTCTTTACTTTTTTTATACTTTACTCTGTTCAATCTTTTTTCTTAATAATATTTTATCTTTCAAAAAAAATGATCTTGTATTTTATATTAACTATAATTAATATAAATAATTATATAAATTAATAAATAATTTTGCAATCCTGAATTAAGATTCTGACTCGGCCCATGATTGTGAGGAATTATGAGACTTTTTAGGATGATAAAGAAGTGATCATAAATAAAAGTTAGTTAAACACTAATTTTAAAACATGGTTAATTTTTTTATTACCATGGATGATTAATAAAATAAAGTTTTTAATTTTTTTATAAAATATTAACTATGTTATACTTTTAGAACTAGTATAGATAATATTTTATTTAAAAAAATTGATTCTTTTTCGTCAGAAATAGTCGAACCAATCCAACTTTGACTTAGGAGACTACAATTTCGGTTCTAAAATTATTGCTATTACTTCTTCAATTCTTCAAGTAGTGTTTGGAAAGTAGAACTGGTGATTCTCTAGTTCTAATGAATAGTTTAATTTGATAGATTAGTTCTAATTGTGTTTGAATGAACTAAAATGTAATGATTATAAATAGGTTCTAGTGGTGTTTGAATAATAAACGAGAATCAGAAATATAAATATAATTTTTTATAAAGATAAAAATGTGTTGAATTAAAAATTATAGTAAGTAATATAAAATTAATTTCATAAATTAATATTTTCATAAAAATATTGCTTTGTAAAAATATCAGTTAAAATTATTATAAATAATAAATAACATAAAATTAATTTCATAATTAAATTTTAATAACATATTTTCATAAAAGAATTAATATGTTTAAATAAATAATAATTATGCTAATAAACAATTTGAATTATAAATTAAATATAAGGTAATAAATTATTTTCTTTGAAACTAAATTTAAATAATATAAAATTATTCTCATGCATAGCATAATTAAATAATTTTAAAACTTAATTTAATCTCACATTTAAATAAATAAAATATTATTATAAAAATAATTAAAAAATATTGGTTAAAAATATAACAGAATAATTGATAGTTTTATAATTATATTATTAAGTTAATAAAATAATATCATTTAATCATAAAAGGTGAGTAAAAAAGCAAAAAAAAAATGAAAACGTGTGTTGCAGCACACGCTGGAGCGAGCAGGAACCGGCTAGTAAACCCCGGTCACGACCCGAGGTTCTGTGCTGGGTTTGACAACCGGAACCAGACCTGAGTTCTGGCCTGGTTTCGGTGGGTTCTGGCAAACGATGTGACGTTTGCCAGAACTCAATGTGGAACCTAATGCCCAGAATTTGAGGTCACGTGACCCCAGATTCTGGGCAACCAGTTCCTGCTTGCAGCAGGATTGATTTGACTCTTTTCTTACTTTTTTTTTTTCTGAAGTTAATCATCTCCACTATTTTTTTCTTTATATTTAATTTTATCTTTTATAAATTAAGTACATTTAATTTGAATTAATAAAGTCTAATTAATTTTTATTTAATTTTATATATTATTAATTTCCTATATTTTATTATTAATTTATTTATTAATTTGTGTTTAACGTAATATATTTTTAGAAAAAGAGTTTACCATAATATTTTATTATAATATATATAAATTAATTATCTTTCTTATTTTAATACGTGATTAACTTTTAATATTATTTTGATAATATATTTATAATATATATATATATATATAAACTTTTAATTTATATTTTAAATTTAATTTTCAATCTTATAACTTGTTTTTCTTTTTTTATTTCCTCTCTCATAAGCTCATGCTTTCTTTTATTTATTTTTTTATCTTTTAATTATATTTCAACATTTAAATTTAAAATTTAAAATTTTAATTTTATGCTAATCTAATAATATAATTCTAAAATAAAACTTTATTTATGTTTAAAAAATATTTAATTACAGTATATATAAAATTAGGTTTACATATTACTAATATATTTAAAATATTTTTATTGTAATAAATTTTTTTTATCCGTTTTTATTTATGTTTAATATATTTATTAAAAAATAATTTACTTTTTTAGTTCTTGTCGGTTCATCCAAACATTCGTCGAACTTAATATTTTTAGTTCATCCAAACGCAATTAGAATTAATCTATCAAATCAACTATTCATTGGGAACCCGAAAAAAATTAGGTTCTCATTTTCAAACGCAGCCCAAAAATCACATTATTTGGCGAAATCCGGCTAGAATCAATCGGTTATAGCTCTTGGTTCCGTTACCAAACGCATCGCCAATGAATCGGCTTGGTAACAAAGATGATTAATTATCTTATAAAATTAATAATATTATATTATAAATAATACAATGATAATTAATATTTAAAAAACATTCTGATTATAATTGTAGTAATGGCAGCCTTATTAAAATTTCTGCAATATTTATTATTATGTAATTGTTATTTTAAAATATATTATTATTTTTAAAAATGTTGTAATGTTTTTTTTAGTAACACTTAAAATAAAGGGTACAAAAAGTTCATTGGTGAGAGATCAAAACAGGAGTTTGATTATGTGTCACTAAAGCACTTATTCTTCGACTTACCATGATTTTTTCATGAATCACAAGAAAACCTAATTTTACATCCATACGGCCTACGGGCGTTGAGCAAGATCAGCTTGTTTTCCTTATTTTTCTTCAATAAACTCTTAATTACGGACAGCAGCAATAAGTTTCAACGGTAGAAAGTTTTGATTGAACAAATTTTAGGGATAATTTATACAATATCCCGGTTTTCACATAAGAAGTCAAAAATATTTTTTATCTGTTTTAAGGACAATTTAAACACGGAGAGATATATTACATATAATTAGGGGTGGACACGAGCCGAGTCGAACTAGGCCAACACTTAAAAGGTCAAGCCTATTTAAAAAGTTTAATAAACGAGCTAGACCAAAAGACTATAATAAGCTTACAAATTAAGTTTGTCTGACTTATTTGTTAAATTTAAGGAGTCTGACCTAATTTAATAACTTATAAACCATATTTATTAATTAATAAATATATATTAAATTATATTTTAAATTATATTTATAATATTAAAAAAATATTGTGCACTTTAGCATTGTATATATCTAACACATTAAAATTAATAATAATTTGGAATAAAAGTGACTTATTGTACCTCTTTCGATATTATATTAAATTTGTTTGAATCAAAATTATTAACAATTTTGACTCATATACTAAACACTTTTAAGGTTTAGAATATATATTAATTATATAAGTTTGCCTTATAAACTAACAAGTTAGACCTAATATAAACGAGCTAAGTATGTTTAAATAAAAAGGTCAAATCTTAATTTCGAGTCTGGATTATTTATCTAAAAAGATGAGCCGAACAAGGCCCAAAATAGGTCAAGTCACAAGCCGCTCACGAACAGCCTAACTTATTGTCAGCTCTACATATAATAATGCATTTTTTTATTGAGAGTTCATTTTACTTAATTCGAGGCATAAACTTTAAACTTAACAATTTCAAGATCGAGCAATCAAAACTAAACTGGGACAGAAAAGATGAATTAGGAGTTCTCATTGCCTGTAAATATGTGTGTGTGTGGTTGTCTGAAATGCATTTGGTATGAAATCACATTAAATTATCCTCGCCCAATTTACAAGCCATAAGCAGCCAAAATTGACATAGGCGTTTTGCATTATCTTACGAGTAATGTTTTGATCATGAGCAATATGAACTTCAAATTATTTGGATCTATCTTAATATCTTGTTTACTTAGTGGACCATGAGATTTCTTTATAGATTGAAATTCAAATAATAATCTTATTTATATTTATCTTTCATCTTTATGCTTCTAAATCTTGAACAAAATAACTAATATAATAAATCATATAGCATTAATAAGCATATTTATTAGTAGTAATAATGTATTGTTAATCAATCTTACATTATATTATTTTATATTACTTTTTTTGAGAAAGTATTATTATATATTACTGATTTTTAACCATAATTATTATAATGTTACAAATTTTAAATAATGGTCTTATTGTCATTTTTATTTTAAAAAAATATCATTATTATTTATACATATATTTATCCAATTCATCAATTTTATGAATTTATGACTAGAGCTTATAAATTCCAACATAATAGCATAACCTCTTAAACTTGACAATATTTATAAAAATAATATTTTTTGATAAAAGGCATTATTTAATAATTATGTAAATATGATAATATAAATTGTTAGATAGATTATATGCATATAATAAACAAAGCAATATAATAATTTAATAAGTAACATTTTTTTAATTAATTAATATATATTATTAAATAATGTTAAGTGGCAATGCAATAAACGACCCTTATCCAAAGTAATCCACTTTGATTCTAGGAGAATTCCATTAAGACAATGGAGGAATCAGAATTCGACTATAAATTCCAAAAAAAATTGTACCTCCCCTGAACTCGAGATATTTGCAAATGAAAAGTTGAGTTATTTAAATACTTTAAATCCTCAAAACAGAGCTTTTATAGCTGCAGATTTCAAAGCCCGAATAATCAATTAGATGAAAACAGAAAAAAAAATAGTATGAAAAATCACCAGAAAGTAATTGTGATATGGCATAAGAGTAGCACGGTTATGAAGGAACATGATCAAGTTCCCTATGAAGATATTATTTTGGGTTACAAAACGTACCATATGGAGATAATTGCATGAAGAGAATGAACAGACAGCTGAGTTAAGCTGTCAGGCGACTGGAACATTGGCAGAGTGGTCTTGCTGTGAGGAAAGGTTCATTCCAGAATGAAGCCGATATTACTATATCAAAATCCTCTCAGAAAGATAGTTTGCAAGAGAATCAATTGGACTTACTCCATCAACCCTCCTCTCTTGGCACCTTACCTTGATGCGGACCAGATAATCAGCAGCTATCCATGGAAAGCTCAGCCTAACAGGCACAGTTTCACCATCAGGCTCCATCAACTCCCTCGACTTTCTAACCCACCGGGGATGATAAGTGACTTGGTACCAAGCTGAGGCCTTCCTCTCATAGTACAAATTCTTCTCATCCTCTGTCAGTTGGTCTGTGCTTATATCCTCAAACGTTCGGCGGAATTCTTTACGAAGAGCAGAGTAGGCATTCCTTAATCTTTCTTTCAGCTCTCCCTGCTTCCTGCTATTTTGTTTTGGCAGGGACCAGATATGCCCAGTAACAACTTCCCCTTCTGAGCTGATTCTATAATGGCCCAATAATGCATTTAGCTGACCCTCATAATCAACTTTGCTTTGCCATGCATCAGCAATGCAATCCGTGGATCCAGCAATCTCAAGATCCGTGTCATAAGGTATGTCCTCATATGTGCATACATATTCAGTTGGAAGTTCATCATAATTGGCATCTCTAATATTGCGATATAATTTTCCCAATATCTTCTCTGACTTATATGATCTGTAGTCATCCTTGCCCATGAAATCTGGATAGATTTTCGGTTTTAGTGTGGGTGGCATTGCAACAAGAACGCCAGTCTTAGGAAAGTCCACCGCTATAGCTGCCATTTCAGCAAGCTTAAGGCAATTCTCATCCAGTGCTCCATATCCACTAACATCAGCATGGACAACATGAGCGTTACAAATGACACCAAGATTTTCATTTACCATATTCTTCAAAAAGAAGTCTATAATGTCCTGTGGAAACAACAGTATCAACACTTTCAGATAATTTTGCTGGTACGCATACTAATTAGAAACGACGAATTAAAATAAATGATCTCTTTACAAAAAAAAAATATGATTTTAACTTTTCACCAGAGAAAAGCGAATTATGCACAAAACAGGACCAACTAATGGTACCACATGCCAATCAAGGTTAAGTATAACGAAGGTTGTGAAAAAGATCGAGTTACCTGAGGGGATATTTGGCGTGGATAACTCTTAACTTGAGCAGGTTTATAGTCCATTGGTGGCCAGCTCTTTTTTCTAGGAGGCATAAGATTTTCATCCCATGTGACAAAATAAAGATCTCCATCAAGATCACTTCCTGATGCCTCATTTGCATGGGGCCTGTCTCCTTTCTGAGGAAATACCAAACAATCAACAAGATGATGCAAGCTAGGTACATCTACAGCTTCAAGGATTCGAATATCTCCTGGGTGGAGGCATGGGTTCTTAGCAATAGCTACCGTGCCTAAAATGACATGTTTATTATTTTGCGTTCCAGAAAATCTGGAACCATGCTTCCTGAAACAATTTTCTAGAGAAGGAACTGATGTCTGAATGAAGCACTGTCCATACTCCAAAACAGCAAGCTCGTCAAGGCATCCCATCAACCATCTTCCTTTTGGAACAAAAATTCTAGCTTTTTCCAACAGATCTCCTAGTTGTGCAGATCTTATGCATGAAAGCATGGCTTTCAAGTGAGGCTCAGTTTGAGGTTTGAAACCAGCACTCAACATCAAGGCTGCCGTGTTTCCTTGCTCAGCACATGAAGTGGTAAGAACTTCATATGCCGTGTCAGGGTCCACGAGAATCTTATTTAACTTTTGGATCATTGTATCTTGCATCCCTGAAAATATACTGTCAGGTACCTCTAAGGCAGAAAGTAATGTCACAATCTGCCTGTTTAAGAAACCTGGCTGGAATCTTGTCCAAGAGACAACTTCCAGCATAGTGTGATTTGACTGAAACTTCGTCATGCTAGGCCTTAACGACAACCTACATCGATTATCATCTTCTGGCCAAGAGACAACAACACCCTTACACCCAGCATACCTGATTTGGTAAGCAGAAGGTGGGTCTGCTAGTTGCAGTTTATCAGCAACTTCAATAGCAAGCTCTGGAGTAATCTTTCCAATTCCATCTGAAAACACATAGTCATTGGCTTTAATATCAGGAATATTCCAATTTGCTTTGGCTGCTGGAACTTCTATAGTGGCATAAGTAGATGAGAAACATTGTCCCATTCTTGCTGCACACTTTGCAACGTTTTTATTATCAAACTTTCCCATCCAACGCCAAATGGTGTCCACAGTAATTGAGTCAACATTTGAAAAAAACCAGGCTGATCGGTCCCTTAGCTGATTAGATGAAAATGCTAGGAATGAATACTTTCGACCACAGAGATTAAAACCATTGATCAAAATATCCTTTACTCTTCTGAAGACAGTAGTTTTCTGAGCAAATGTGTTCGAAGTCATGTCTTTCACAATAGGTGCCACATAGTAGTTCAGGACAAAATTGTTCATTTGTTGCATGCCTTCATCCATGAAGGTCACTCTCAAAAATCTATCAGAAACATCCTTGTAATGTCTGAGGACTCTATTAGGAAGCTCTGTCTCTGGAGGGAGGCAGTACGCTTTTGATGGAGTTATAATCAGCCTCCTTATTTGAACAATGTCATCAGTGGACCTTGAACACTTGAGAAGCTTGGGGTTCTTTTTTAGCATATCTTGCACAAGCTTCAACCTTTTGTGAGCATCAAATATGGGTCGTTTGTAGGACCAGATATGCCTCAGTGATGCTTCATTCAAAACCTCCTCTTGGGACCTCAGCAAGTCAAAGAAATCTTTGGACAGCTGATGCTGGTTAACGATTCCCTTGTGCACTAATGCATTCACCAAGAACATTGTGGAAAAACTAATTCTATCCTGAGACTGAACTGACAAAAAGTGATCAGACATTCTCAATCCGAAATCAGGCTCATTCTGCACTATCAGCTGTTGTCTAGGCCTGAACTCAGCTACTCTGTGTTGCTTCAGATAAGCCAATGTTCTCTGCATCTTAGGTCCAAAGCGTGGGGAGAAGGAAATCCGGTATGTGTTACACCTACCTATAGCTCTGCTGGAAGTGAAATCTGTAGTTCTGATCCAAGGATCCCCATCCTCGACAAGATTAATTGGAATTGAGTCATAGATATCATCATCGGCGGTCCGATAGTAAATGCAAGGGACCGAATTCAGGCGGAACATCATCACGAAGGGGGCTGCATCATCGAACACCTTCACCTCATCGATGTCTCTAATTAAAAATTCCAACTTGAAGTTGCACTTTATCACGGTCATCTCTCTCGTCTCCCTGAAGTAGAAAGATGTCTCCTTGGAGAAGAGAATCCTGCAGCGCCCGTCAAAGGGATCGACGGTGAAGTCAACTTCCGCTTGAGGCGCTTTCCAGGCGACCAAGAAGACGTCTCTGTTCGCCAGAATCCCGATCTCAAGGTTCGCATTGACAAATTTGAAAGGATCCGTCGTCCTCCGCCTGTTCAGGCGGAAGCTGTCCATCACTGCGTTGGCCCGCAGGATGCGGTCTTTCATGACAAGCTCGCACTTCCCTGCCGCATCCATCGCTCTCTTGGCAGCCTTGGGGCACGCAAAATAGACGAAGGCGTGCGGCACTACCTTCGGGTAGTCCTCCTTCCTCGCGACCGCCGCGCCGGTAACAACTTCGCGGGCATCAAAGTCGGGGAACGAATCCGGCGGGGTCCAGGAGGTCTTCACCCGGCAGCGCCAGATGACGCCGGCCTCGTACTCGAGGAAGTCGGCGAGCTCCTTTGCGGAGACGCCCTCGCCGAAGCCCCCGAAGCTTACCTGTGATACGACCACGTCCTCTTCCTCATTGTCCTCCACCGTCGCCTGCAAGGAGACCATGGTCGAATGTATGACCTAAAGAAAATGCAAGAACCCTAACCGGCGACGGCCACTGCCACGGCGACGGAGATGGCAAGAACTCTACAGTTGAACCGCCGGAGATAGAAGACGTTCGCCGGGAACGAACCCGATAACTGGCATCTCCCGGCGTCGCTTTGCTCCGGCGATGAAGAAGTGGAAGTGGAAGTAGAGTGGTGGATTTTGGCGTTTTCCTCTTCGCACGCGCTATCGCACCCTTTCATGGAAAATAATAAATGAGAGACGAAGAGAAATTAAAATTAAGATATTAACTAAAAATTTACAATAATTATAAAAAAAACTTTAAAAATAATATTTCAAAAATGTTTTATATTTTTAAGGACCTCCTGATAATTTTATATATTAATTTTACGATAAAAGTACTAATTTACTTTGGACTTTTTTCTAAAAAAATTGCTTCATATTATTAATTATTTTTTTCAACTATAGATAATTTTCTTGTAATAATCTTTTCGGCTTCAAATCTGATATTATTATTTTAATCCTCTATTAGGTGATAATATTTCGTTTAATATTTTAGACTTGTAAATTCGTAATAGAACCACTAAAGCAGATTCGATGTTCAATGTTGAGTATACTTTGTTGGGTAAAAAAGAAAAATCAATGAGGTTGACGGTTGATTAACAAGTTTTTTATTATATAAGTAAATTAAAAATAAAGAAATCCAAAAATTTTTAAGGATATTTTTTCGATCAAGACCCGAAGTTATTAGCATTCGGCAATTCAATGTTTGAATACGAACGACAAGAATTAAATCCTGATCAAATTAATGACTTCAAAAGCTCAAACTCGGAGTTATTGACTCTCTCGTTCATCAACCTCATAACACAAATTTATTAATTATTTATGTCAATCAAACTTAATTAGATTTTTTTTAATTTATGATTGAATTACATACTGCTATTGTTACCTAATATTTCACATATTATGTTTATGTATTTTTTTTTATATTTTTTATAATGTAGAATATTTTTAACTATGCAAAAATTATATTAAAAGAGGCAACTATAAGAAAAGGTGTAATAAGATAAAACAAATAACATGTAACCATGAATTCTTTATTGGCGTCTTAGTTTCTAACAAGGCGGAGCCAAGATATTAATTAAGAAAATAAGGAATATGTGGAGCAGATTCAGCTCCATATGTATGGACTATCATCATATCTACAATGAAGGGCTCAGATCAACACATGATGCTCTTCATTTTAAGTGAAGGTAAAAATCTGAGTCATTCATTATAGATCTGATGGCAGTCCATACATGTGGAGCTGAATCTGCTCCACATATTCCTTAACCCCATTAATCAATTAGGATGTGCAAAATTATAAAATTACTTTTTAAAAATTAAATAAAAAATAAAATACTAAAACGATAAAATAAACATAAAAATAAAAAATGGAATAAGAGAGATTAAATATATTTTTTCTAATTTTTTTATAATATATTTTTATTTAGTCAATAATAAATATACTTAAAATTAAATTAATAGTAATTGTGTCCACTTTTTTGCTCCTCCTTTGATTTCTAACGTAAACTAGTGTGATTTTCGTGCGATACACGGAGGACTTTAAAAGAAATTATATTTTAAATAAAATATTTTATTAAAAAATTTAAATTTATGTTCCTATAATTATAAAAAAATAATAAGACCAATATTCATAAATGAAAATATGTGTATTGTACAAAATAATTTGACAATAATCCACTATTTTCTTCTCACCTCTTATGTAATAATAAATTATATATTATTATTATTGCTAAAACACATAGCATAAAAAATATTACTTTAACAAATAACATAAAAATAAACAAAATTATTTCTATTATAGTTTTTAAACAAACTAAAACTTTTTTGCCATGTATTTTATTATTATATGTAAAATATCACTTGACTTCTTTATAAATAATATATTTTTATTTAGTCAATAATAGATATACCTAAAATTAAATTAATAATAATTGTGTCCACCTTTTTATCTCTTTTGCCTCCGCGTTTGATTTTTAATGTAAATTGTTGGTCTTTTGCGTAAAGGAAATAAAAAAAAATGTTGGTCCCCTTACCAAATGTAAATTTGTTCAACATCTATTATTTGGGTGACTTGTTGGTTATTTTTCCGAAGAATAAATTATCATCATTCTTCAATAGTATGTGTCTTTTTCTCTTTTATTTTTATTAACCTCGTTGTTTTACTAGGTGGGGTTTTCTTACTTTTACTAAATTAATTTAGATATTCACGAATTAATTTGTGACTAGTTTAAGTCAATAAGTAAATTGTTAACTACTTTATGTTATATTTTTTATTTTTCTTTTGAGATTTATTTTATATTTTTTTGTATGAAATGAAGCTCACATTCTATGATTAATTGGTGATAAGAATTATCGACTAATTTAGTCAGAATTTTTTCAAAACAAAAAAGTATACGTGCGAAGTTTTGGATTTGGAGTTATTAGTTCGTCCCTTTAGTCCCCATTTAATCGGAGAATAAGATTAAGATTATAATTTTATATCCTATTTTTTAACCAAATAGGATTTTATTTCAACGAATAAGTCCCAGTAATCGATTGCAACATTAGGAAAAAGGTAGACACTAACTTAATCTTGCTCTACCAAGTGGATGACACTATTATAGGGATTAGAAAAATTTAATCCAATCATATTTCAATGACAATCTAATCGATCCTTTAATCTTTAGTCTCAAAGCTTTCTCTTTAACCATTATTTTATTAAAGTTTAATTGTGTTATCCATTTAGTGTGATAGGAAAATAGAAATACAGCTAAAAGCTGGCTTGGGCCACTAGAGGTAAGGGGTGTAAATAAATATTTGGAAAACCAAAAAAAAATTGACTTAACTTTTTAATTAAGAAAAAAATTAGAAAATCTTAAATTAAAAAAAATATCCGAAAAGTTTGATGAAGATATATATATGTGTGCGCGCTTGTGTTTTAACATTTTGACGTACATAAAAGTATTTAATTAACATCAAAAATTTGTGAATAAATATAAAAAAATTGCATGAACCATAACAATAATATTGGAATAGAATATGTTGTCAATTTTAGTTTATATAATTAAATCTATCTTAATATTATTGTAAATATAAAAATTTTAAAAAATATAAATTATGAGAAAATCATTAAAAAAGTTAAAAAAGAAATTAGTTAGAAAAAATCACTGGCAAAAAATAGAGTGATCATTTTATGTATTTTAAAAATTATTAATTTCAATTAAGTTTGGTTGGCAGAGATGATTAGCAGTTCTGTGTTTCGAATTTAAAGATCGAGAGCTAATAGCTCCGAATTCGAACTTCGGAATTGTCAATTTGATCAAAAAATATTATTTATGTTTTTTTTTACTCCAAATTAGTTAAGTGCTAACAGTCATAGACATCGGGTGACATGAATGAAGGATAATTTTTTTTATCCTTTCGTTCAACTTTAAATTTAAAGTAATTTTTAATTAAGTAGAAAATAAAAAGTTAACTTTTAATTCTCTTTTAAAAAATTGTTTATTCAAAATAATTTTTATCATCTCTTCTATTTTTTTTCTTCAATCAAAACACACCTAACACACCCTAGAACTAAGGATGTTGTAATTCTTGAAAGTTCAAACCTAACTAGTAACCAATCGCTTTGCAAGCTTCGAATCTGGTTCCAATGCGGCATTCATGTGACAGTTCCTTGCCAGTACAAAGTAAACAGTAGACTGTGATGGATGGCTTTTTATATCCACTTGGATTCGCGATGAGATTCCTTCGATGGGCCAGCAACACTTTTTTTTCTTTTGTCATCTCATGTAATAATTGGTGCCGTTTTGAGATGGCGCGATGGAGACATCTAATCGACCTTACATTTATTTGGATGTGGAGATATCTATAAAGGTGAAAACATAGCTCCATATCAACCGTGATGTTCAATGTTGAAAGAGATAAGTGGAGTTGTAAATATCATTAAATGCTTAATAACTCTTAATAACTTATTTTATTTTTAATTTAATTATAATTAAATGAGTACATTTGATGTCATTGGATTCTAATCTAATATCAATCACACTTATTGTGAGCTACATTTTAGTACAAACGGTCTCCAAGTTGTATTAGTGGCACAAACAACAATATAGAGATGGAGGTCGGCATTGGCACGATCCTTAATTGTGCTAGCTTGGCCCGAGCTCAAACTTAGCTCAGAATGCTCGGATTGAGTTCGAACTTGACTTGGCCCTAGGCTTGTTAGCCCGAGCTTGTGTCGGGATCAGGTAGTTCTTTTTGAATATTTTGTTTGGCTTATCATATGCTTTATAGATCGATCAAATCTCACACTATTGAGCTCGGTCATTTTTTAATATATTTTTTTTAATTAGACATATATATAATATACAGAGTTTTATAGTCAAATTGTATGTTTACTTTTTTAACTCAGTTTCATTCTTTTCTCTAATATATTTTTTAAGATTTAACTTATATCTAACTTATATAATAAATACATTTCTTATAAGGCATATCCTTATATAGTATAAACTAACTATTAATACAATAATACCGTATTGATATTGATAATGTGAAAATATTTGTGTTAAAGCACATCCAACTTCATTTTCACATTATATGAAAATATTTTCACAAACATTTTTTTTGGATATGAATTTGGAAGAGCTAAGTCATGCAAAAAAATTCTATCAATAAAATTTAAAAGAAAAACGTCTTAAACACATGACTCTGAGTATAAGTGTACAATTATCATTGTAATATGTTATGATCGAATTCATAGGAAAATCAAATTTCATCCACGAAACTCTATCTATTTTCAAATAAAAAAGTAAACCTAAGAGGAAGAAATATGTTTTCAAATGTAAATAAAGAAAAGAGATTAAAGACTCAAGTTAAATAGTTTTTATCTTTTTTTTTAATTTTGGTAAAATCGAAACAAAAATTTGTAAGAAGACAAAGAAAAAAATGTTCAAAGATGAATGATAGAATGTAGGAGGTGCTTTTGAATGTATTCTTATTCTATCATCACTAAAATTCTATAGAAGATAGTTAGGAATCAATTAAAAATGATGCAATGAATCACTCTTGCATATCAATATTCTCTCAACGTAGTTGCTATCACATGATAGAATCAAAGTCTCGAATAAAACATGAATATTCTCATAAATCATCTTAGACTATCCTAAAAGTCTAGATGTTTTCGTCATAATTCTCTTTAATAATCAATTGATAGCAACCTCTTAATTGCCTTTAAGATCCAAAGTTGATAAAATTCAACCTTTCGATCAGCAATTACTACAAGATACAAGTTAAGTGCTAGCTCTTAAGGTGAGGAAGAGACTACATATGTCGACCTTATCCCTCCATCGCTGCTGGAGCAGAAGAGATCAAGGAAGGCACAACAATGTTTACCCCCACCCCCGCCTATTGCTCAGCAAAAAAGAAGTACTGATAAGAAGAAGAAAGGTAAAAAAACAAACTATGATTAAAAGTAATAATAGCCTTTCCTTGGCGCAGGAGATGGATCAACACTAGATGGAGGGTAGTGCACAACCTCTTGTTTATCTATGAAACTAATATCATGGAACTTGCAGGGGAGCTCTTAGGAGAAAAGTTAAAGATAGACTTGCTAACTTGATACGACAATATAAACCAAATATTTTGGTACTTATGGAAACTCATGCTACTAAAGAACAACCCCCGGAACTGGAGAGGTACTTTTCAAGAGGGATCAAGGGCGGCGAGGGGCATCCTAGTTGCTTGGAGGTCAACAATAGTTCAGGTTATAACTATCTTTTTCAACCCTCAAATTTTGTATGTGGTAATAACCTTTGCAAATTTCCATTTTGCTTTGTCTAGTATATATGCTAGTAATTTGGTCATTCTATGCAACCAACTTTGGAAGCTACTGAACTCTTTAGACCTAGATGGTATTATGTGAGTCATTATAGGTGCTATGAATAGCATTCTCGACCCATTGGATAAGAAAGATGGTTCTAGTTTTAAATTAACTAAATTTATTCATGTTTTTAGATCTTTAATAAAGCAGGGCATGGTTGACATTCCTCTACAAGGCCAACAATATGTGTGGTGTAATTAACTTTTGCTAGTAAAATTTCCAAACCTTATTTTACAATCATTGGAAAGGATTGTGTTTGATCACTCCCCATTGATGTGGTGTACCAAGTGAGGCCTTTTAAATATGAATTATTTTGGTATAAATACACAGAACCAAGAGAAATGCTAAACGTGGTGGATTATCACTCGCCATTGATTGTGTTTGATCATTCCCCATTGATGTGGTGGATTAGGTATTAAGAATTTGAACTTTGTTTCATCTTCTTTAAATGCTAAATGTGTTTTAGCTTTACTGAATAGTTAAATTAGTATATGGATCCAAATGGTACTGGAGAAATATGGCATGCCACATCCTTGGAGTCTGAATTCAAACTCTAGCCACACGGCTAGCTGCTAAAAGTTGATCTTGCATACTTTGAATGATATGAAATCAGGGCTTGGGAAAATGATTGGTAATGTGTATAATACTAATGTTCTAAATGATCCATGGATTTTTTTATGTTCCTTTTGCTTATATGCCTACTTATATAAAATATGGATATGCAATTATCTCGCTTAATGATTTCAGATCTAATGAGTGGTATCTAATATTTCTGCTTACATGTTACCTTTCTATCCATGTAAGTGATTTTGGTCACCTAATATACACAGGAAGGCTATTGCTATATTTGTATATAGATCTATGAGCATGTTGGCCTCCCTTCCTTGTTATGCAATGTAATACCTCAGATTTTTAAAATAAATAAAAATAAAATAAAGGGGATATATGATAAGATAAGAAAAGATATAGCGGTTAGGATTAGAAAAAGAGTTTGAATTAAAGTCAAATTATTATTTTCTTATCAATTTAATATTTCTAGTGTTATCCAAATAAATATTTAAGAGATTCCTAATCATATGAAAGATTATCTTTTAAAAGTATAATTAACATAAAGTCATAACCTAATTTAAACTTCATCTAGGGATGAATTCTCTATCCTATAAATAGGACCCACCTCCTCTCACCTCATTATTTTCTCTCTCAAATTCAAGGCATTAGACGCTCTCTCTCTCTCTCTCTCTCTCTCTCTCTCTCTCTCTCTCTGCACCATTCATGGAGGACCACCACGGACCGTGTCCAAAGGAGACGTGGGACGTGTTACACGGGTCAATGAACCGGACCGAGTTTCCAACCAAGAGGTGGAGCATCATGAAGACCTACGTTTCATCATCGCGAAGAATGAGACCGATGAAAAATCGAGGTATGTAATTGTGATCATATTTAGGACTTTCGATATGTAATTAGGATCATAATTAAGGCTCTAATATGCAATAGAAGAATGATTAATAGAGTTTCGGATTAAAATACTTATTGTTTTTCTCCGAATTAAGATTGTTGTAGAAGTGACGGCCCCTCACAGCGCTAGAGACATGACACAGACCGTGTTGGTTGCCGACGCGGGACGTGTCCCTTCTAATGAATTGTATATTAATCGAAACACAACCCTAAACGGTCGCGCCGCCTCCACGCGGACCGTGTCATCCCAACATAGGTCGTGTCACCAGTTGACACCGGTCGTGTTGTCCCATCAAAAATGTTAAAAAGATGTATTTGTCTACCCTTGTTATGATGATTTGATTGTATTGATTATTTGAATATGAATTCATGAACGATGTAGGTTTATGTGTCTCTAAACGTTAACATAGCTAAAATTATGATAGGATAAAATATGTTTATGATTGTGATTGAATTTATGCTTGAAGAGGAGGACCCCCCGGCTATTGCATCCCTTAGGGGACTATTGTTATCGCGTTCCTTCGGGAACTATTGCATTCCTCCTCTAGGGAACTATTGACGTTCCTTCGGGAACTATTATATTGTTATGGAGACTTGGTCAAAGAGAGACCCCATGACCTAGCTAGTCATATTGGCACCGGGGGGACAATCCAAATCTTCTGGCACTAATAAGGGTCACATTGATTGTTAATGATTGCTTCATATAAGGCAAGAAAAATAGAGAATGATATATTGATGATGACTTGAGTATATTGAAAGGAAAGATATTGACATCACCAGAGAAGGTATAAATTGTTACTCATGTCATCCATTGGATACTGATATTGAAAGAAAATGATATCACCAGAGAGGGTGTAAATTGATATTCTTGCCATTTATTGGATATGGATATTGAAAGGTAAAGCTAAAGGCCAAAGGTAAAGAATGACCCTGTAGCGATATTGTTAATTGTTAAAGCATATTGTCAACTAATGTTTTTTTTACATATTGATTATCTTATTTATGATCTTTTACATATTGAATGTCAAACTCACGAGAGGTTCATCTCCCCTACGAATTCAAATTCTGTAGGCAAATAGGTTCAAATAGATGGTGATGGTGCAGCGATAGTATGATGGTGTTTGTGATGAGGTAACTTACACATGGCATAAGTCCCGGTATTGACTTCCGCATTGATCGATTCGTAGTGTTGACCAGAGAATTGGTCAAAGTAAAGTCAAAGATGTAAGTTGGAAGCGTCTCCAAGTTCGTATTCTGCCAGGTGGCGGGGTATGAATTTGGGGGTGTTACAGTAAGGTATCAGAGCCTAATTGGAGACACTTCTTAGCTGTCTCCAAATAAATAGAGTCAATGTGCAAATATCACGAACAGTCACCGCGCCATCAAGAAGGATATATATCAAGTCTTAAGGAGGTTATTCAGGGATAGTATTAATGAATAATGTCTTGAGGATGAAATGACTATAGGTGATCTTTTATATGAGTAGATAAAGAAAGATATTGATCTTATAATTTTGAATGATTACATCATTAAATGAGATTTGGACTGAATGATTTTCAATGTTAAATTGAGAATATGAATTTTAGAGAATTTAGGTGAATATCCTTTTTGAGGTTATAATAATGATCGTGATTGAAAGATTGATTTATGATGATTAAGATATATGATATGATGACATTGACATGATTTAGGGATTATTGGATTATCTTGACATTGATGGATCATATTGGAAGATAGGAAATAAATAAGAGGAATCCAGATGATATTGACAAATTTGATGATGAATTTATTTTTAAGGAGGTTATTATGTAATACCTCAAAATTTTAAAATAAATAAAAATAAAATAAAGGGGAGATATGATAAGATAAGAAAAGATATAGTTTGCTAGGATTAGGAAAAGAGTTTGAATTGAAGTTAAATTTTTATTTTCTTATCAATTTAATATTTCTAGTGTTATCCAAATAAATTTTAATAGATTCCTAATCATATGAAAGATTATCTTTTAAAAGTATAATTAATACAAAGTCATAATCTAATTTAAACTTCATCTAGGGATGAATTCTCTTCCCTATAAATAGAACATAACCCATCCTCTCACCTCATTATTTTCTCTCTCAAATTCAAGGCATTAGACGTTCTCCCTCCCTCCCCTCTCTCTCTCTCTCTCTCTCTCTCTNACATAGGAAACGGACTGTGTCCGAGAAGGACACGAACCGCGTGGCGCTTGCTCGTTCGTATCGTTTCATCATCACGAAGAACGAGACCGATGAAAATCGAGGTATGTAATTGTGATCATATTTATGTCTTTCGATATGTAATTAGAATCATAATTAAGGCTCTAATATGCAATAGAAGAATGATTAATAGAGTTTTGGATTAAAATAAATATTATTTTTCTCCGGATTAAGATTGTTGTAAAAGTGAGGGGCCCTCACCGTGCTAGACTAGACAGGACACGGACCGTGTTGGTTTCTCACGCGGGTCATGTCCATTCTAACGAATTGTATATCAATTGAAACACAACCCTAAACGGTCGCGCCGCCTCGACGCGGACCGTGTCATCCCAACCAATTGACACCGGTCGTGTTGTCCCACCAAAAATGTTAAAAAAGTGTATTTGTCTACCCTTGTTATGATGATTTGATTGTATTGATTGTTTGAATATAAATTGATGAGCGGTGTAAGTTTAGGTGTCTCTAAATGTTAACCTAGCCAAAATTATGATAGGGTAGAATATGTTTATTATTGTGATTGAATTTATGCTTGAAGAGGAGGACCCCCGACTATTGCTTTCTTTAGGGGACTATTGTTATCGCGTTCCTTCGAGAACTATTGTGTTCCTCCTCCAGAGAACTATTAGCGTTCCTTCGAGAACTATTATATTGTTATGGAGACTTGGTCAGAGAGAGACCCCATGGACTAGCTAGCCATATTGGCACCGGGGGGACAATTCAAATATTTTGGCACTAATAAGGCTCACATTGATTGTTAATGATTACTTCATATAAGGCAAGATAAATGGAAAATGATATATTGATAATGACTTTAGTATATTGAAAGAAAAGATATTGGCATCACTAGAGAATGTGTAAATTGCTACTCATGTCATCCATTGGATATTGATATTAAAAGAAAATGACATCATCAGAGAGGGGTGTAAATTGATATTCTTGTCATCTATTGGATATGAATATTGAAAGGCAAAGCTAAAGGCCAAAGGTAAAGAATGATCCTATAGCGATATTGTTAATTGTTAAAGCCTATTGTCAAGTAATGTTTCTTTTACATATTGATAATCGTATTTATGATCTTTTACATACTGAGTGTCAAACTCACGGGAGGTTCATCTCCCCTACGAATTCAAATTCTCTAGGCAAATAGGCTCAAATAGATGGTGATGGCGCAGCGACAGTGTGATGGTGTTCATGATGAGATGATTTGCACATGGCATAGGTCCTGATATTGACTTTCGCATTGATCAATTCATGGTGTTGACCAGTGGATTAGTCAAAGTAAAGTCAAAGACGTAAGTTGGTAGCGTCCCTTAGTCTGTATTCTTCCAAGTGATGGGGTGTGGATTTGGGGGCGTTACATGCAAGATGACACAATTGTTCTACACTTTGACACATTTTTGTTCCCCACAAAAAATCAATTGTTCCTTTGGTAACTGGCACAACAAAGACTACCTACCAAAGATAGGCTTTTATTCCATACTAATGTGGACACCATATGTACTTTATGCAGCATAGCAACTCAAACTTGCTCCCATTTAATTTTTGAATGCCCTTTTAGCTCCCAGATATGGGATGCAATGCAAGTAAAATGTAAGTTTAGTTTTGAATATAGATTAGCTTGGTGTGATGGAGACCGGATTAAAGAGGGCCAAAACTTAGAGAAACATAGTATGCTAAGTGTCTTATCTTTGTTTGCACACTATCTGTGAGGAATATGGAAAGCATGGAATGATGCATAATTTAAATCCAAATGTGCAACCAGCAACTATGTATGGGAGTTTGTAGTGACGCGCAATGATGAGATAATACACCATTCTGAGGGAAATCAACACAACCACATCCCATAAAGTCGTCATTCGGCTAGATGGCAGGAACCGAGGAACCACCTGTAGGATGGATTATACTCAATATGGACGGAGCTTTTTCGAGCTCTAGTCAGGTAGATGGAGCTAGATATATAGTTAAAGATTCTAATGGAAGCTTATTTTTGCAGGTGCCTTGAGTTATTATGCAAAATTAGCACTAGAAGCCAAAGCTTGGGGACTAGGATGTGGTTTGATCAAATGCAAAGAACTAGGTCTTCATCAAGTCCACTGTCAATCCGATTCACTAGAACTTGTTAACATCCTGAAGCATAAGACTAGCTGCCAGTGGAGGATTTGGAACATAGTGCAAGACATTTGACACCTTTTACATATATGTAATAATTTTGTTGTTGATCATATATTCCACGAAGCGAACAAAACTGTGGACTTTTTGACTAAATACGGACAACAATTCAATTTTGATAATTTTTGGTCTGTAGGTTTATGCCATGACCTATCAGACATCTTATGTATGGACGTTATTCCTCCTTAGTTAAATTCCAGTTTCCTTTTAAAAAAAGGTCTTACTCTCATCTTGGTTCATTGTCATATCCAAGTAGTATAATAATCTTCTCACATGAAAATTACAGTAAAAATAAACCTCAAAGTTTAGTCAGAAAATTAACACAAGAGAACATAAATCATATTACAAAAATTCATGAGCAAGACAAGTAACATCAATTAAAACATGAAACTAATAGAATCGAAGTTCTCCTGCAAATTGTAATTCTGTACAAAAGATAGAGGAGTTCATCTCTATATTGCACACTCAAAACAAAGAAATCCAAATATTAATTCAATATTCTTCGTATCATAAATAAAAAAATGAGACAACTCTTCAATTTGGGATCTCTCCCTCACTCATCTTCAGAATCAACACCGGAAAATTGTCGACTTCCTCTCAAAATCCTTTTCATGATATATAATATATATTGTTATTAATATTCTTTCAATCATCTGGTTTAATCCATTCAACTTGAATAAAAAACCTCCTTGTGTTGATGTTTGGTTTGACTCTCACAGCATTAGTTAATATATTATAGCATATTCATATATAATTTGTCCTTCATGGGTTCTAAATTTGCTCCTTTCATTAGTAACTTTCTATAGTTTTGAATTTTAAGATTTCATGATTATTGTAAAAATTCTGTTATTGTTTATGTTTTCAATGCCTTTCTAATATTCCTTGCTCATAATTTTCTCCTTTGATTACATTGATTCCAATTATTTCTTCTTTTTATAATTTTCTCTAACACAATTAATTTGATCCCAAATATATATTTTCTATTTTAATATTTTTTTCTTCCCGTATTTAACTAGATAAATACATTATTTTTAAGGGTCAGAATTACTTTTTATTGGCTATCAATGTTAGTTTTATTATGTAGCAAACAATTAAGATAGATGAAGAGAGAAAGGCAACAAAATTTTTTTGGAGGCGGATGTAACAAGAGGTACATCAACAGCAAAATTTAAGTATTCGCCCGCATTGTCTTTTAACCAAAAGATTTTGTTCATGCATATTTTTTTACTCATTTTCTCAGGTGAAAAACGATTGTTAGTAAATTTTCCAAATGAGAAAATCCATCAAAGCATTTATTAATAGTTATAAATTTTATGGTGCATTCAAATATGGCTTAATGACTCTTTTTTTTTTGTTTTCATAGTAATAGATTCTTTTTATTTCCGATCAAAATTGATCTCTCATAATGGTGAGAAACAAAAACTATTTGTAATCTTTAATTTTTTTTAACATTTTTCTTACACATTTGTTATTATCCGCCAACAATTGTAAATCAGTATATCTAAAAAGAGTTTAACACATATCTTTGTGATTAATTACAACTATAACTAGACATATATAAAGGAATATTAACTGATATAAAAAATGTAAGCCAAAAGACAACATGCTTCCAAAATTATATTTGAGCTTTTAATAAATAGTATATTAACAAAATATATTAAAAATAATTAGCAAACTTTTATATGTTTAATATAAGAATTAGTAATAATATTTATAATTTATTTTATAATTATGTAAAGCGCAATGGTGATCGTATACAAGGGCGGAGCCATATGAGTTCTCGTGCCTGCAAGTGCAAGCACTGATATTTAATATATATATATAAGATAGTAGTGTTATTTTGTATCTGCATGCTTATCTCAATGGTAGATGCAAAAGTGAGGAGTTCGAATCCTCACTGTCATAGTTTTGTTTTTAAAATGTATTTTACATTCTTTCCATCCATAAATCCTCTTATTTTCATATCTTCTTTATTTATTTATTTATTTTATTTTAATACATTATATGAATATATATTTTTTATAGATCATGTCTTCTTTATCTTATTTATTATCATTTTATTTTTTAATAATTTTTTAAATCATTAATGATGCATAATATCTTTGATTTTTTTTTCATATAATCAATTCATCATCTTTCTTTTAGTCCAGTATTAATTTTTTTGTCATATAATTTCTATTTTTAATTAATTTAATTTTACATTATTTTATTCAACGTGTCTTTATTTTCTTAACTTTAAGCTATGTATACTATTATATATATTCTCGTTTAATTTCTTTATGCATGACTATATAAAAAGTAACTATGCAACCATTCTTGTAAGATCTTAACATAATTAAATAATGTTTATTATTTTTTTAAAATGTATTTTACATTCTTTCCATCCATAAATCCTCTT
>LTAE01006718.1:0-24615 GCA_001647135.1 Pontederia paniculata
ACTTTCTATTATATTACTCTTGAATTAATAGCACATTTCCACAATTTTACTTGATCATCCATGATATGTTGCGACCTGCGGGATAAACCAAGGTTTAAACTAGGGTCGTGACATTGCGTCCGGGAGCGTACCCTACGTGACGTCAAGTCTCGGCCGTGTTCTCTGACACGGATCAGGTTGACGATATCTTTTTCTCCGTTGTTTATGATGATGAATCCAAGGCCGTGTCCGCCGGCGTGAACCGCGCCTGGCGATGCGTCTCCCGATGAAACCCTAATTTTCTGTCGCTGCGTTGGAGAACAACTTGGGCCGTGTTTGATAGCACGGACCGTGTCAAGACTCCTACTCGAAAATGATGCCTTAGCGGATTCGGGTTCGTCGTTGCCGGAAACACCATTGAACCCAGCGCCGATCGTGTTCTTCGGGACATGACCGATGTTGGAAACGGTGCGGTGCGTATCCCTCTAAAGGGAGAACGGACCGTGTCCTACAACATGGGCCATGTTCGCGTGACCTCACTCGGGCCGTGTTCGCCGACGCGTTCCGTTTCATGTGATGTCTCCAGAAATTCCTCCATATAATCTGATGTATGTTATTCCCTAAGATGATGATGTATAAACTATAAGGAGATTATAGTAAGAAAGATAAAAGATGTAATTGACGGGGCTTCATGTACTCAATGCAAAATCGGGAGAAAAAGGAGAATGATGAAGGGGTAGGGGTATAGCTGCAGGCAAAACAGTGAAACCCTGGGGCGCGTGACTCTAAATCACTGTTGACCAATGTTCCAGTTGCATGGTCCTCTCCCATACCTGTGCAACGAATTCTGCTTGTGATCTTGTACAACCACTGGTGCCATGTTGCATGAAGGTACATGAGGATCCCTTAAATTAAAGAAGAGCTCTTCACCATGATGATGATGATGATGATGATGATGATGATGATGTTAACCTTAAAAAAAATTAATGATGATGATTATGAATAATAATTCTCATGTCTTTTATAATATTTTTGCCAAGCATGATTTATTATTCTATTTTATTTTTATTCGTATTTGAGCCTTACATATTAGGCGAAAGCTTACGAGGGGTTCGCCTCTCCTGCATCTGGACCTGCAGGGAATTAGGTGCTGATGATGATGGTGGCGTGCACGTGCGATGCTCATGACAGTCTGCAGTTGCACATTTTATCTTCTGGTCTTAGGTTGATAATGTAGTAGGTTATTATTGAGTTGTACATTCAAACTCACTTATTTATGTTGAGTCCTTGTCACTTTTATGATACTATGTCAGATTGTCTAGACTCTTATGTTGGACTAATTTAGTATTTTATTTTAATATAGCAAACTTTTAGAAATTGTATAGTCTTTCGTTGATGTGGCTTGGTTTTTGACTTAAAAGTCAATAGTCAAGTCAAAGATGTATGATGATAATGTCACCCAAAAAGTTTAAATTTTGGAGATGTTACATATGGCTTATCTTTCGGAGTGATACTACAATCAAGAGTTGTGAGGCAAGTAAAACTTAGAATGTTCAAAATGGGGAAGTTGCTATGGCAAATTTCACCTTAAAAATAAGCTAATATATCGTTAATTACAGAATGAGATGCTAATGCTTTTAGTTCTGCATTGCATCTGATGATTTTTCTCCAATCATATGGTAATTTGGTGACCTTCAAATGGATACTATCTGATACTTCAAAACAAAAGAGAGAGAGAGAGAGAGAAGAAAATACTGACTATATGGTTATATATTATTTGCAATTTACAATTTAAGAAATATTTTCCTTGATTCCCTGAAACATACTTTCCATTTTGTGGGAGACATTTATCTGCCTCCTTAAAACAATTACATATTTATTTCTTGGCCTCATGAAACATATGTGGTTTTCAAGCATATATGTAATGATATGTGACTTCATTATTTTTTAGTTCTTTTCCTAAATCATGATATAATTACATTCTTGAATTAGAGTAGAAAAAAAGTTGATCAAGAAAAGAAAATAATTGTAATTAAAAAGATGATGACTGGATCCCTTTATTTCTTTTTTTTAAAGAAAGTTAAGTTAACTATCTATTGATGGCATTCATGCAGTGCAACAGTAGACCTGCCCATTCATCCCATCCTGAAATAAGAGTCTCAGTAGTATCTATCTAAAAAGCAAGACTTTGTTTCAGATTTCCAAAATGGTTGGGCACTCAGAGAAGCTCCACTTTTATTCTGCTTGCAACCCATGAGTGATATATGTAAGGAGGAAGGCTGCCCAAGCTGAAAAGTCCATGATTTTTCCATCTCAAGTGAAAACTTGATTAAAGCTTGGAATTCTGATCCTTCGCCATTTAACAACATCAGAACAAACATGACACAATGGAGATGAACAAACTTACATATATATATACATATATACATATGTCAGCCACAACCACTTTGCTGTCATGACTTCTTCTCCCCTAACCAGAAATTTATTCTTAGTACGTGTCCATGCAAACCATGCATGCATATATATGTAATGTCCAAGCAAAATGAAGAAGGAAACAATAAATAATCACATACACACATACACATATATGCATAATATATGTATATATGTTTGTATATAATTTCCAAAGTATTTATATCTATATGCATGTATAACTTTGGTGAAGTTGATCAGAGTGGAGATTGTGCTTTAATTGATCCTTTGGAGAGACGAAGGGAACGAATTGACCATGTTGCTGTAGTGCATATTGGATTCAATGCATACAGGAACTTGGACATGATCCCAAATGAGGAGGCTTGAGGAGTCATGCTCAGAATCCATCACCCATTCCCTCAGCTGCTCTTGCTTCTCCAAGCACTGATCCATGCTTGCATCACCATCATCTACTGCACAGCATCCATGTGAAGCTATCTCCATCTGCACCATGCTGCCCATACAGTCTTCGACCAAGGGCGGCATGTAGTTGGATTGATCGATGCCGGCGCCGTGGAACGCAAGAAAAGGGATGTGCATTGCTTGATGATCCTGCTGGCTGTGGTTCTGGTTCCACAGGTGATCTGAATTTAGGGTTGTCACCTCCTGAACCAACTCCTCCCTTGAGCTGCTACTGGCCGATCCGCTGCGATCCCCGGTGCTCGCGTCGAACACGAGGAAGGGGCAAGTAGTGGAGAAGATTTGATCAGGAACCATCTTTGATGACAAGTTGTGGTTGAAGATGGCATCAAGTTGATCGAAAGAGCCGAAGGGTTGCTGGATTAGCTGATCCTGAACACCAACTGGTTGATTGATAATGGATTGAACTGCTGCTGCTGGCTTGCGGATCTTCTTCTTAATCCATGAGTTCCAGTAGTTCTTTATCTCATTGTCAGTTCTACCGGGCAATTGGCTTGCTATATGAGCCCATCTGCAAAATCCAGCTGAGCATTAAGATTTAGGGAATGAATTTGCACAATTTATGAAGGATCTTGGCTAAATTAATTCTTGCAGGACTGTATTTTAAGGAAAGAAAAGTGCAGCACATTGTTTAATTTGTTAGGATAAAAAGTTTCAAAGGTATGTATATCATGCAATAGTAACTATATATATATATGGATATCAAGTTCAAGTGCAAATTGGGCTACATTTATCTTGCACCAGCATAATGCAAGGAACAAAAGGGACTGTACTCAACATCAAACATTGGGGTGCTAGTTTGAAGCTAACAGATCCATAAATCAGGTCAAGATGCAGCATAAAATCTCCAAATTTAACTAATGATAGCTATGCAAAAGAGATCATTAGCATATATATTAGTTAAAACTTAAAAGACATGATGGAGATGCAACCTATTTCCAACAATGGCATGAAGGCTTATGATCTGCTTCTCCTCCTCTGGACTAAACCTCCCTCGCTTTATATCAGGTCTCAGGTAGTTGATCCATCTTAGACGGCAACTCTTACCACATCTTTGAAGGCCTATAAACAAATCGAAGGCAAACGCAGGAAAAAACATCACATGAGAACATGACATGCAAGATCCAATTTTGCATCTTTCCTAGAAAATTCATCTATTAGTCCATGCATATGTGTGAGAGAGAGAGAGGGAGGGAGAGAGAGAGAGAGAGGACCGGCTTTCTCAGGGACTTCACTCCAGCAGCCGTAGCCATGGGCAGTGATGTATCTGATGAGCTTCTCATCCTCCTCAGGAGACCAGAGCCCCCTCTTGACCTTCTGCTGGTTGCAGCAGGAGTGATGCCCCATGGCTGAATCACACCCAGCTCCAACTATAACATAACAAGACCTTTTTCTGATCTCTCTCTCTCTCTCTNCTGTTGTTTTCTATCTAACCCTAAAGCGACGCAGCATCTCTCTCTCTCTCTCTCTCTCTCTCTCTCTCTCTCTCTCTCTCTCTCATGTGCCATTTACTAGTTGAGTACTACTGATACTTCTACTACGTAGAACGATACTACGTACTGACTCAAAGCTAAATTGGATAAAGAAGAGAACCTTTGTCTGCAATGCACAGATCCGAGTAAAGTGCTGTCTGCACTCACAGCAAAACATGTTTTTGGTGACAGTGATACAATTAAAAAGATGGTTCAGTTAATTATTAGTATATATATACAGTGATACATACGAGACGATGAACATATATGTAAGGAATATTTTTGCTTCTGTAAGAGGAAAAGTCTTCCACCTAATTCTTTTTTCTATCTTTTCTTCCTTTTTTTTTCTGGTGGAAATGCATGTTGTGCTTTCTGTTAATACTTGGAATCTACGCCAAAATTGAAGACATGCATGAAGCTAATTAAATGAATGACCTACTTCATTATTTGTGAACTAAAGATTGCCAAGAGTACCCTTTTGCAATGTGATAAGCATATGTTAATGAAATATTATGTGAGAAGAAAGTTATACACATGATAATTATGAAGGTAATCAAATGAACGACCTACTTCATTATTTGTGAACTTAAGATTGCCAAGAGATCCTTTTGCAATGTGATAAGCATATGTTAATGAAATATTATGAGAGAACAAAATTATACACATACATAAGAACATACATGAGAATTATGATACTTATCTTTAGCTAGACTAGTACTACTTGAGTGATAATGGAATATTATTAGATAAAGGAAACTATATTGTCTCATATATTCTCTCTCATCTTAACTCTTATATAGTTTATATAATCAGAAAATAGACTATTATTACAAATTACAAAAATAAATTCAATGTCAAATAAAAAATAGATCCAATATCCATTTAGGTGTGGGAGGTTCTCTACCTCAGAGTAAGGAAAGTCCTAGTGAATTGGAGATATTGAATGATAACAATTAAGTTAGAATTCAAAGTATTATCAACACTTATAAAAAAAAATAGTTACAATACACGCGTGCAACATGCTTTAGGCTGTAAAATACAGCCATAATTTTTGCCATTGGATTGAAAATGAACGGCCATCATATTTTCAATTCATTATTATGCCTCTTTCTATTTCTGTTTTTCTTTGTTCTCCAATTAAAGTTTTGTTTCTTAATCATTCTTTATATTTCTTACCATTTTTGGAGGATCATTCTACAACGGGATGATGCTTTCTTATTATGCCATGTGAATCCTCAAACACTTCAAGTAAATCGTTAAAATGTCATTTTTAATTTTCTGCAAGTCTAATGAATCTCCAACTTGAGTATTGTATCGGTTAATAAATGCACACAAATAGCCAAATTGTTCTCATCCACTTTAAAATTTGTGCAAGTGTTAAACTGAAAGTTTTTTACATAACAACTGAATTGTTTTAATTTTTTTTACAAACAAAAATCTTTACTCGTTAGATCCCTTGCTACAGGTTCCAATGGTGAAGTCCTATCCTACACCGAAATAGATGAAGCCTGCACTGATGTCGTTCTTGCCTTTGCACGCGAGGATTACATCTTAAGTTTTTGTGACCCTGGCTTCACTTTCTATCCACCATGAACACCTCAATGGTACTCTGACGCTGCATTTATAAACTATTTTTTGTTGCTTTTTATTTTTGCTCACTACCCGAGGACTTGATCCCTTAATTAATGGTTGCGATGTTAAGCTGTAATTTACAGCTCAATACGTGGGCAGCACAAACATATTACCCTATATATATATATAGGAAAAAACGATTGAAAAAAACTTAATACATTCCATAAAAATGTGTAAAAACTTTGATCATGCACGAGAACACTTATTATAGATCAAATATTAATCAAGCCAGCATAATTCCTTCAAGTGTGACATATTTGATTACCATAGCATTTTGATTTGTGTCTGCAATACTCTCTCTCTCTCTCTCTCTCTCTCTCTCACACACACACACACACACATAGTCATTATGTTTAAATTTTGAAGTCACTATACAATTATGAATTTATCATAGATTTTGTGTTCGTTCCTTCTATCCCAGAAAATTTTGTATTGCTTTTTTGGAGAAGATATTATACATAATATATGGTCATTTCTGTTCGTGTTACGTACAGGCCTATATTAAATATACAAGTTGAATTGTATGTTCTATAGATTAATGCAAGGATATATATAAAAAGTAACCATATATACCGAACAGTATATTACAAATTAGTTTTGTTGATTATTTTTGGGCTCCACAAAACTTTAATGTATTGAAATATATCAGCTTAATTCATATCCTTCTTTTAGCTTGAGTTGAATGTATATGCTGAAATGACAGTGTAATTTCAAATTACTAAAGGTCAAGCAAATTTTGAGATATATTTCATAATCAATAACTTCTGCTAAAAAAAGGTACTTGTTTATTCAACTTTAGAACAAATAAACCTTGAGTTTATCAAGCTTTAACATTAATTAGTTTGTTTCTTATCATAAATTTTAATATTGTCAAATTAATACTTCTGATAAATTTTTTAAACACTACATCTTACCCAAAACTTGGTAGCTTAAAAATTAATTTTGTTGTTGTTTGACCTAACACTATGAATTATGTTAGCATATTTTTTAACTAAAAAAAATATTTTTTCAGCTCTTTAGTACCCTACATATTTAAATCAATGAAAAACTAGTCCACTCTAAGAATTATTATTTCAAAATTATAATGAACCATAATAATCGTAGATGATTCCTCATTCTTCATATGGTTTAACAAATCTTACAACATCTTGTCATCATATTGGATTAGCTGCACCCATATATGCAATTATTAGTATATAATTACATGATGCGAAATTGCAAATGGTTCCATCATCAAATCATTCATCTAATGATATATGCAACTCCTGCATGCTTGGCGCACCAAAGCATCAAGCTGTGGTAAAATCAAGAGAGATCTAGTGACAGATGATGGGAAGATTCGAGAACAAGTAAAATATCACAGAGAGAAAACACAGAAAAATAAAGAACACACACAGATTTACCCAGGTTCACCCTTTTGAGAGGTCTACGTCCTGTAAAGAGATTTCACTATATTATTGTTTTCGTTACAACCGCTAAACATAAAGTCTGAAATAAGAGCAATATATATGGGTCCAAAACCCTAATAAATAGTAAATCTCTTAATCTCTACCATACGGGTCGCTTAAATAAAAGCCCAAACCCGTTTAGGTTTCAAAGGCGCTGCCCCCGAATCCCCGTCGGGGGGCGATGCCCCCGAACCTCCCCTTTTCGCGCGTAAGGGTTAGATGTCATTGGGTAATACTCCAATTCCTCTAAGCTCACGTGGACGTACCTGGTGTGAAAAATAAGAGGCCCTTAAGTGTTCGCCAACTCCAACAACAGAGACTGGAAATATAAATGATAATAACTATTTTATTAACCACCACATTAACTGATACAAAGTGGAATAATATCATCTAGCTACAAACTATATATAAGCAAACAAAGGAGTGCAGCACTTTATACCACCTGCACCACTTCTTTTTCTTTCTAGCTAGCACAGTTTCATGCATATGCACATGACCTAAATTTCCTATATGATGATCTGAAGCACATATATATTAATTATAATGGACGTATCATCTTTTGCTCACTTTAGGAAGATAAGGCCGGTGGGACGAGGTTGTTCCTCTAATATTATTACTACGTGCACACTGGAAGGCCAAAGCAATGATGAAGATACCATGAAGAGGAAGAGGAGGAATGCATTAATGGTATGCATCAAAGAACTATGAGGTTTTTGGATGTGCCAGCTGCATATATTCTTGCCACCATGCATGAACTCATGGATCACATATAAACATGAAATGACAAAGGGTGATGATTGCTTTCTAGTCATAGTATTCACTCTATTTTAATTGTTTACCTAAAGTTGCTAACAATATACGCAAGAAATATTCGATTGTGTAACGAAGATTATCGACATATATAGAAGATCAACTTCAAATTATATAAAGTTGTGCATGTAGTTTATATGTGTATTTTGTTCGATTTTTAAAATTTACTTCCCTTTGTTCTTAGTTGTTAATAAAACTCGGGAGAGTAAAAATGGGATGCAAGCGGTAGTGTTAGGTAGGTTTCACGGCATCACTAAGTCATGGAAGTTGTTAATATTTCTTTCCTATATATGTCACATTTCTTACAACATATATTAATTAATGTAATGAAGTTTAGTTGATATATCAGAGTTGAGAGACTGAAAGTTAGTAATCTCAAGTTCGAGCTTCGGAGTCGTTAATTTGGTTAGAGAAATACCGTTTAGCTTTTTACCTCGACTCTGAATTAGTCAGATGCTAATAGTCTTGAACATCGGAGGTCCCGAGCGGATACCAAAAATATATTAATTAATGTGGTTCCTTGGTGTTTGATTGAGGTCAATAACTCACGATCTATGGAGGGAGAGGTGTTTTTGCACATTGCTTGGATGGATCGCAAAGTACAGGAAGAAGCAAAGGGTGGGGCTTGACACACAAAGGGCGAAATGATTAGCACATAGCTTAATTTGTGGAGTAGCAACGTGGAGGGCTAAAAGGGTCCCTACCTTTCCATGCTTACTTAGTTGCTTAGGATACAACAATGTTTATGATTATTGGGAACCTTCTTTAAGCAAAGGACGTTGTTTAAGTTCTAAAATGTGACATGAGAGACTATGGCGATGCATGTGTGTGCTAGATGGATGAGACATCCTACCATCACAAGGCTTAAACTGTGAAAATCATTGTAAAATTTCAAAAACTATGTCAATTTTTTTTTTCTTCATATATTTAGCTTCTAAAAATTAGTGAAACTAGCTGATGGAAGAATTCAATCAATAAATAGAAAGGTAGAGATCAAATTCATGATCTCGAGTTTGCAATCTCAGAAGTCCTTTAATGATATCCACTTGGTATGTGATTATCATTCAAATGTATTGTAGATGGAGAATGTTACCATAACAATCACAACACATTCTTTTAACTGGACTCCATATGGTGGATAATATCACAAATCAGGAGAGACGCCCAAATGCGACTCTTTGCAGCCTCAAACGTGTCTTAACTTTGGAGATTGAGAGACAAACAGGAAGCTGGTCACCATATCTTCTTGTCATTTGACATTGACAAGATTAATTGTCTAGACCTCGATGTTTTACGATATATCTTACAATCTTCTTATATTTAATCTCTTACAGATCTTACGATCTAATTCATAGGATCTTTACGATTTTTTAAAATATTTCAGAAAATCAAATAATCTTTATCTAATCGTTAATCTTACAACTCTCTTACTATCCTAAGTAAAATATCGATCTTAACCATTTTTTTCCTTTTGAGATTTTATCAAATCCCTTCACTATATAGATTCATATTGTAATGACAAAAATATAAATTAATCTTCTCAAAGCCAGATCATCCATATGGTTGAAATACCTATCAATCAATCCAGATTGATATCTCGTTTTTTTTCTTGGTTGTCACATCAGTATCTAGGAAGCGATGTTGATTCCTCAATCCACGTGGCACTAATGATTATGCGCACTGACCACAGATTGAAATCTCATGCTGATTCCTCAATCCACGTGGCACTAATGGTAATGCGCACTGACCACAGGTTGAAATCTCAGCCCACCATCGAGCCTGACTATTCTGGTGTCGCCCCAAATCACATGTCTAGCTTTGACAGATGAGGCTCCTAACAAAAATTATTCTACGTTCACATAGACTCGAACTCGAGACCTACTTAAGTAGAAAGCCGCTTACCACTCCAATCCAACATGCGCGCCGCTTACCACTCCAATCCAACATGCGTTGCTAGATTGATTGATATCTCTTTGTAGTATAACTTTTCTCACTTAGCTCAAGCCATATAGTCAGCCAATTTACTAACACCAGCATCTCAAAAAGCTAGTAAAAAGAAGACATTAATCAGCAATCACACATATAATTTTACGTGTCATAGATCTTGAAAGGTGGCTACGTGGTATGCAAAACGCCTCAGGAATTCTAACTCTTTGAATCAGACAACATGAGGGGAATAATTTCCTGTAACTGGAAAAAGAAAATTGAATTCTTCCTCTCCCCCACACATACTTGATTCCACCTCAGGAGCATGCTTAACATGCAAAAGGACCAATGACTAATAAATTGCAATAATGACTCGGAATGCAATTAAGGTTTAATTCACAAGAGTGGCATGGACACATTTTTTTTCTTTTGACTGGAAAATTTCTTGCTATTTGAGATATTACATGTCACCACACAAACTGAGCTCTAAATAGTTTTACTACAATAAGGAGGTACATCCATAATTAAATGGCCTACATTTCTTTCTACTCAACTCAGGCTTCTCTTCTCCAGTAAAGCCTATGCATGGAACCTCCTTACCAAAAATATTAGTCCGTCCGAAAGATTATCTTTACTAAATTATGAATTCCGCTATAGCTCGTCGTGACTAGACGGCTGGACTTTAGTTAAATTTTCGAGTTTCTGCTGCAACTCCTGTTACAAAGACCAGTGCTAGATTATAAGCTTCAGATGAGAAAATAGACTCATTACAGCAAAAAAAAACTACAAGCATACCTTCAGCTTCTCCTCTAGACAGAGAATTGGTGTTGAGAGGATTGCTTTGTACCTGACATGAAAATTATTAGATAGTAAGTACCAAAATGCAGGAGGGTTAAGAGTCTAAGCAGGGGATAGAAGTTCATACTCGCATCTGCTTGGCTCATCAATGTCTGCAAGCTCATCTTTCAATCCACACCTGAGTCTAACCTGTTCAGCAATGTTTTGATTAAGAGCCATCAACTAAATCCCTAATGATCAATAAAACTTGAGAATATGAATAGTACCTTCAAACTTCTATCAGGCCCATTCCAGCATCTATCTCCATTGGCAAACTCCATGACTCTATATGACTCATCAAATTTCTCCCAGCGCCTGAGAATGACAAGTTATAATAATCATACAAGTGCTTGGATCAATCTCAACCCTACCATGAAACCAGGAATTAAGGTTACTCTACAATGCTTCTGAACATGATCTAAGTTTGAATCTTAAAAAGTATTGTGTTGTGACTAATGTCAATAGTTATGAATAACTACTAAATGAAAATTGCCAGCATTTTTTCCCAGTAGCAGGATATCGAGAATTTATTACTGACACTAAGTAATTAAAATATAATTTCCTGATTGATAATCCAGGGCCCATAATCCCAAAAAACTATGCACTTCCATAGTTTGAATTCATTGACCAAAAAACTTTGCATTTCAGCATCATATCCATACTATAGACATCCTCCAAACTCATTGACCTCATTTTAATTGTCAAAGTACATATTGTGTTTATGCAAACTTTTCACGTCACAATTAGGATGAGTGTGGCCATCATGCAACAATTGTATAAACTCCGAATTTCATGTATGACAATTAAAATCCTCCCTCAGTGATATCTATGCAGTTCAAGCCGGTGCTTCTTGTCAATGTATAGGAATGAAGTAGGAATATTAAAGAGCGATATTATATTTGAATGTCTTATATCTGATAAATTTACTTTTTCTTTGACAGTCACTGAAATAATGGAAATATCATAATAGTCCACTAATCCTTAAGTGGCAAATGAAATTTTATTCTTTAAAAAGACAAATGACTCTATATTATCTATAAACTGCAAAGAACTCACCCCAACTGTGTAGTACTATAGCCTTCAACTTGGGTAGCACTTTTAAATGGACACACCTTGTAAACGTACCTGGAAATGACAGCACCAAAGACAATAATTTTTAATATAATGTATAATTGGCAATATAAATCGTAGTTCATGGTTACATGTAGTACATACTTGTTCTCCTTGATCTCAAAACACTGACCATAGAATGAATAAAATTCCTTGTCTTTACCTGGTAAGAGAAGGCCAAAGTTGCTGTCAAAATTTCTTTCACCAACAAAATTGAAGGGATTGAATGTATCTCATATTGAAGTTAGGCACTCCTATTGCATTCAATGGGCAAAAGAAAGAAAGATAACCCTGAGTCCTTGTAGATATTGAACATGAGAAACATATGAGGTATGCTTAGCTAAGAGGATCTCTTAGGGCATTGTTCTAGATATTCTTCTACTGATAGCTAAGATGTAGCTCCAAAGTTTTAAGGGCCTGTTTGACCACAAGTGTTTGTCTCAAATGCTTGCCTGGCAAGCGTTCCATGTGAGACATGGAAAGCTGCCAGTGCATGATTTTAACATTAGTTTGTTTAGTATCGAAGTTGTGTTCCTGGTTCAAACCTATGACCTCAAGTTCACCAAAGGAGCAACTTAAACATTGCACCAGAGGATGATTTTTTACATTTTTTTTCTTTGAAAAAAGAAAGGACGGCTACAAGTGTGAACCATCCTGTTTGTATTAAAATAAGAAAATAAGAAATGTACAAGTGTGGACTGCAAATGACCAAAAAACCAATGCCACAAAAAATTGAAATGTTTTGCGATATACCAAAAGACAGCCCAACTACCCGGTTCCCCACTCACTAAGCAAAAAGGAAATGTGGGTGTACAATAACTTCCCAGGAATAAGCAAAAGTCACCCAGCAAGAGAAATGAAAGCTTTTCATACTACACAAAACTTTCTCTACAAAAAACAATTCAACTACTGCAACTTGTAAAGACTATTCAAGGTAATATAGTAAAAAGGTCATTCTGAAACAACATTTGACTAAAGTTTGCATGCACACAATCAAGTACAGATCATTCTATTACCATACTAAGATTCATTAACTATACTCACCAAAATCATGTTTATGTTTATCAGTAAGACTTGATATTCTCGACTGCAACTTGGATAACTTTGAATTAGCATCTTCATACTCCTTACGCACACGAGAAGCCTCTACAGATGTATTAAACAGTCAGATTTGCATGTCCCAAAGCAAGTTGATTCAAGATATCCATTACCTGATATGTCCACAGGACTCTTGAAAACATTAAAAGCTTCAAGGATATTCTGAACAGACTGCTTAATCTTTTCCAGCCAGGTCGGACTACCGGTGGGAGTTAAATCTGAGAGAACAAATGGTAAACAAAACTAAATAACAAAAGATCAAACTCTTCTCAAGATATTTGATGAGAACTAAAAATCAAACAAATTAGCATGAAGAAAAATAAAACAAAACACTATGTGGAAAGTTTATCCATCAGGAAAACAGAAAGAAACCTGAAAATTCAGACTTGTATTCTTCATCAGAATTGTACGAAGCATCTGTTGCATCATGGTTTTCACCATATTCCTCATCAGTGTCATCTTCAAAGTCTTCATCCTCGAACTTATTTCTATCATCATCAATTCCAGAGTTGTAACCACCATGATGTTCCTCTGCTATGTTGTCTGGATTATGTTGATCATCATGTACTACTGCGGGATCATTAAGTTCATTTTCTTTCTGTGAAGAACGTTCCCCAGTCCATCGAGAAGCTACCAGACGACCTAATTCTTCTCTGGATAATCCCTCTGTATCCTCAGGAACTTGCTCCTAAGAGATCCACAATATGATGTTCAAGACATAATTTTGAAATATGAATATATTCGTATGTAACATAACAAAAAGAATCTGGTTGATATGAAACCAAGCAGCCATAATAAAAGATCCATATACTAGAAACATTACCATCTTTTGGTTGTGCAACACATGAAAATATGGATAGCAGGTCAGTTACATATACTAACCAATTATCATCTCCATCAATATAATACGGTATGGAAATAAAGGAGTTTCAGAGATCAAATTTAAAAGTTAATGATGGTTGAATTGGATGGAGATACGAAAAGAGTTGAAAGGTCATGGATTGGTTGGAATTGAGTAATTCCAAAGAAAGCTAAAAATTATTTCATGGTTCCTAAATGTACGCGAAGGGAGAATTATCATAGACCAGTTATGCATTTTAGCCTGTTCTCCTTATAATACTTCAACATCTCATTGTGCTTGTTTGATTTCTCTCTAAAAAGCAACCTACGAACCCCAAGCATTTTATTCAGAAAATGATACTCTCTCATGATGGACTCTACTTATATGAACGTAAAAGTTGATGTATCTTTCATCAGAAAATGATAATTGCTGGGAAAATGACAATGAAAAGCATGATTATGACAGGTCACACAAGGCCACAAACATTTCCTTATTTTACTAATTTTCCAACCAAAATAAGAGGTTGTTTATTTCTTTTGTTAGGGGTAAGAGGTTATCTACTTCTACATACTCGCAAGGAGTCAACAGTAGCTTTCTGCCTTCCTTAAGTGCTCCTAAACAGGTCACACAAGGACACAAACATTTCCTTATTTTACTAATTTTCCAACCAAAATACGAGGTTGTTTATTTCGTTTTTTAGGGTAAGAGGTTATCTTCTTCTACATACTCTCAAGGAGTCAACAGTAGCTTTCTGCCTTCCTTAAGTGTGATACTGTATTGACAAGATTCTAGTATGAAACTCTACCACTGTACGCTATAAGGATTTATATAATGCCTGTCAGCACAGATCAGCATGCAACTCGCAATCCGATATGCAACTTGAAGCGTGCGTCAGTCAGTATTGATATTACTCTTTTCTTGCTTCTTTTTACTTTATTATATTTTTCTTAAGATTCTGGGGCAATATGGTACAACATTGGCACCTGCATTGCCATCCCATTTTCAAATACCACTCTAGCTTGTCCAGTACACATTATCAATGCATGTATCAACAATTTTAAAATATGTTAAAATCAAAATTTACCAAGTCATGTTTGCACGTAAATGGAGATTCATCTAATAGTACATAGTTAAAGGAGATTTCAGTACCTTCATTGTTTCATCCTGTAGAGGGGCTTCCTCTCCACTTTTATCACTGATACTGGCTTCATGTGTGGTACGGTCTTCATCCTTTAACATATGCTAATTGCATAATCGAAAAGTTAACATAAAGTAGATTTTAAGAACAAGTCATTGGAAATGTCAATTGTAAGAGAAGTTTCCACATTACCTCGTCTGAATGAGAAGACACCTCATCGCTTGTCTCTTCAAGATCATGATTGGCCTCGGATGTGCCAACATGGCCATCAGAGACCTGTTTTCACATAAGTACTAAATATATCAAGAAGGTTATAGAGTTCATAGAAATAGCAGCAATTTGAATATTAAATGGTTAAACACATGAATAGTGAACAATTAAAACTCTGAATGCTGTTAGATTTTCTTCGAGAACTTCTTTTAGAGGAGATTTCTTGTAGAATTTCTGCTTGACCTATAAATTATTGTGTCTTAAGCTAGAACTTCTTTCAGCCGAGGGGTCGCATCTAAAGGTTGAGGCAATGGGGGACGTGGAGGGGTCGCATCCTAAAGGTTGTCTTAGATTTTCTTGTAGAACTTCTTTTAGAGGAGATTTACACTTAACTGTATAAAACTAAGACAACCTTCCTTTTAAGGTGAAAATAAGAGAAGCTTTATTCCTATATGATAAACCAATTTGGTTTGCTTCTGAGAGATTACAAAGAGTTTAAGCACTTGTGTAAATCTGAAGTGGTGCTTACTATATAGCAATAATGCAGGGACAAGTTAATTTACGAGTTGCATAACATGGCTTCATTTTATGTCTAAAAGGTGCCATAAAAGCCTGGTTGGGTAGTATTCGGAAGTCGAGGAAGCATCAAACTGTTCAGAAAGTTTGGGCTCATAAAAGAGTCCTAATTGGCCTAATAAGCTTCCAGAGTCATTTGAATCTGGGGAGTAGGTTCCAGAAAGTTTGGGCTCATAAAAGAGTCCTACTGAGTTGGTAGAAGCAAATTTCACATATCATTCATAGGTTACATGGTTAAAAACCAATGCTATCTTCATTTCTCAAGAGGAAAAAAAAACCAATGCTATCTTGAAAGGGCCAACAAAAGGATTGTGGCAGGCGGTGGAACCTTAGCATTATTAAAGCAAGAAACTAGTGATTGCAATAGGAGTTAGAGAAGTTGTTCCTCTTTATTTCTCTCTTGCAACTGATGAATGCCAAGGACTTGGATGGCATGTCCAAAGTTACCATCTTCACCCTATGTCTCCTTTTCTACCTCTCTCATCTCTGACACTCTTTTCACCTCTTTATGAGAACCTAGACTCAAAACCAGCTTATGCCCATTAATTTGTTCAGCTTTTATTTCAACCTCAACCCACACTTTACTTTTTAATATCTCATGTTATAAAAACAATCTAAAATAAAAAAATGTATTTGCATCAACACTCACTTTTGGAGCTTATAAAGCAAATGAGAAAGGCAAAAAAAATTAATAACATGATTCATATGACCTGGCTGGATGGTGGTGATTCATCTTCAAAATCATGTAGATCATCAGATGGAAATTCATCAGAGTCAGATGGAAATTCATCAGATTCAGATGGAGATTCCTCTGGTGGCTCTTGTTCTTCAGTTGTACTATTTTGAGAATCCTTCAGAGCTTTTTCTTCCTTCTCCTTTCTCAGACGTTCTTCCTCCTCAGCCTTCTCTATACGTTCCTTATGTTCTAAAGAAAGCAAATAATATCATGTAACTAGAAGCGATACTGAATGATAGGTTTTTTTAAGAGGAACGCTGAATGACAAGTTCTTCTTTTGGGTGAGTAGTGGGGCTTACTGAATGATAGGTTCTCATGCATATACACTATTTGTAAATAGAAGGTCGCATATACTCATCTGAAGCATGACTAACTAATTAATAGGGAATCCCAACATACACTTCATACTTCAAAATCTTTTCGTAGTAAAATTCTAAAAACCATTTTACTGCGGGAAGTAGGAAGAGGAACATGCGAAAAAACAATTTGTATTCCCCTCCCACTCATACCAACAACTATGCTATTGTAAGTAGTGGAGAAAAAAGAGTGATGACTTAAAACATATCAATCTATTCAGGAAAGAGCTAAAGCAAGACACAGATACTTCAGCTTAACATGTATGAAAGAAAAAAAGTCATCCGATATATATGCTGAAAAACTTTCACAAGAAAGAAAGTAGCATTAGGTTATGCATTTTGTTTTAGAGAGAAGAAAGGATTAATACATCGCACAAACTATGCATTATTGGAAATGGAGTTTTGATGAAATATTAGACACACAGAGTAGAAACACAGATAGAGAGAGAATTCAGAAGAGTACTTGCACAGCTAAAACAGGGCTAGCCATCTAATCAACCCAACAAGTTATTAGGAAGATCTGAACAAAATTCAAGCACTACAAACAAATCATATGGAATCCGGATAGATGATAAAAGCTTTCTTTTTTCTTTTTTTTTTTTTGAGGAGATGATAAAAGCTTTCTTAACACTCGTATAGTCACATAGGTAAAGAATTAAAGAATTTTGAAGGAGAACATAACACATTCCCGATTAACACGACCATAATTATATTGCACAATGGTCAAATTTGCAAATAAGTCAACCACGTATATGGTTGCAGTTCAATAAGATCTGGCCTTAGTCACAAGGGTAACTAAAAAACCATGCAGTACGACTAGGTCCAGAATAAGATATCATAGCAAGAATATTAAAATAGTAACCGAGGACTATAAGTTGAAATGTAACAAAGGCTCAAAACAGCTTCATGTGAAGCAGAATCACAGTTGGCTGAGAATTCCTTTTTGCATCTGATATTTTTTGAGAAGGTATTGCATCTAATATTTCAATCTAGAGATCGAAAGATGACGCGAGATTTCAAATTGGGATTGACATGAAAAGAGGACGGCCAGAACAGAGCAAAGAAAATAACAACACTAAATGAAGTAAGATTTTGAATAAAAAAATAATCCACTAAATTTTCAAAAAAAAAACTATTTGATAAATGCTTACACAAGATAAATGAACAAATAAATTCTACATATGCTAAATTCTCGTATCATCCTCTTTTTAATCTGTTTCTCTGAAAGTCTTCTTTTAACAGGTTAATCAACGTGAAAGATGATGATTAAGTCTAACTAAAAGAGTCATCCAAGTCTTAAAATTGTAACATCAGATGCTTTGATGTATGCTTATTTGGTTGAAATTGGTATATGATGGAGCATCACAGTACCTGGACTGTTGCATAAATCACATATAAAATGGGAAAACCACAAGGGAATAAAAGTCACGAGAACCTCCACATAGGTTGCTATGGGTGTGGTTCCTCCTGTCGAGCGTACGCACAAATATAGGAACAATTACACTAAATAAACGTATCATACCTCTAAGCTTCTCAACTAGCCCCTTCAGTACCTTCTCTTCGCTCTTCAACTTTGTCAGCTCCGCCTCTTCTTTAGCAAATGCTTCTTTTGCCTTTTCCACCTCCTTCTTTCTAATGGATAAACCCTCCTGATGAGTTTCAATCTTCTTCTTCAATTTATCCCTTGCTTCTTTTCCAGCCTCCCAGCATGTATTCGGACATTGTGCACCGCTATTGTATTCATCACTCCCATCACAGCAATCTACACAAAAAAGATAGTCTAGCTTCAAATGTGAACAGACATCAGATCCAAGAAATGTATGCAATAATTACAAAGCTATTTTTTTGGGTAGTATAACTGTAAAGCTCTTTTCAACTAAATAATAATTACATACAGCATTACAGAAGTACACACAATGTTGAGTAAGCCAATTATATATTTATCAATTACCGCATATTCCATCATTCACTCGAGAAGAGAATAACGTCAAGGGGATGTGACCAGTATTTGCGCAATAGAATTTCCCCTCTGGACAAGCATTAGTTCCTGAAAGAAAGCCAAAGAACCAAAACACACCAATCGTCAGTAACTTCGCATCAAGGACTCAAAAAAGTTGCTACATTTGACCATTGCCGCCGTAAAACCCAATTGAGAATCGAACTAATCAACCCGGGTAAGAGACCTCACAATTTCCCCCACCACCCAACACACTCACCAGCACTACCAAAAAGGCCAAAACACAGGAAACTATAAAATATCAAGTACCTCAACAAGTTTCGACCTTTATAAAACCCCAAATCCGCCCCAAATCCCTCCCATCGCAAAGTTCTCAAAAAAAGAGTACTTTGATAATAAAAAAAAGAGAAAATTTTGGCACAAGATCGGTGAACCTGGCTCGTCAGTTCCATCAGCGCAGTCGCAGAAATCGTCGTTGAGCTGCTCTTTCGTGAACTTCTTGGATCCGTCTTTGCACTTGATCACGTTCGCCTTGTAGTAACTCAAATCTGATAGAGGCAAAAAAGAAGAAAAAAAAAGAAACACTATAAAAATAGCCAAAAGGGAAAAAAAAAAGCGCAATCTTTTGGGGAAATCGAAGGGGATACCATACCATTAGGAGCGATGCCCAACGATTCACGAGGGGGAAGTGACGCAACGCCGGCTGCCAACGAGAGGAGGCACAGGCACGAGATTGCGACGGAGAAGCGGAGAAGTACTCCCATTGATCGAAACGGCGGATCCGAACAACTACTCGCGCGCTCCTTCTGCTCCCAAATGTTGTCGCGAGATCATCCAAAGTTTCTTCTGTTCTTATCGATTTCGATTCGATCGATCGAAGGGGACGTAAAAGCACGAGTTGCAGGTGTTGCTGTTGCTGTTGTTACTCGTATTAGTTCGAGAGAGGGGTTTCGGCCTTTTGGATCAATTGGGCCTTCAAATTGGGCTCGAGGACTCAATTCAAGCCCAAGTCAACGCTTCAGATTTAATTTGCCGGACTCTTTTTTTTTTTCAATTTTTTTGCCAATTAATATGTATAATTTTTTTAAATAAAATTCTATCTCAAATTTGAAGCTCATTACTCAACTATCGAATTTGATCTAAAAATAATATTTTCTCTTATCTTTATCCACTAATAAAGATATTGATATTGATCGAATTTGTCGGACTCTTAATTTTTTTTTCAAAATTTTCTCGGATTAATATAGTACGAAAATTTTAATAAAATTCGATCCCAAATTTCTCATGATTCGATTATTGATATTGATCGAAATCTTGACTAACAATCGAAAAACTGATTTATAATAATAGTTTTACATGTTTTCTTTAATTTGTTTATTTGGAGAAATTATTGTATGAGTTGGAAGTTGAGTTTCATGGTTTGCTTGAAGCCGATTTATAATAACAATTATGAGTTTTACATGTTTTTTTTTAATATTTTTATTCGAAGGAATTATCAAATGAGTTGGAAGTTGAGTTTCATAATTTATTTGTGAAGTTGAGATGACACATCTTTAACATATATATAATAAAATAGTCATATTTCACATGTCGTGTTCATAATATCCTACATCACGTGTTATTTTCATAATGTACTATGTGTCACGTTGATAATATAAAAAATTAAAATAATTTAAAATAATAGTTTTCAATTAATAAAATTATCAAAATAATTATTGGTAAAAAGATTAGTTATAAATATGGATAAACTTTTATCTTATCTTTTCTCAATCTCATACCACATAACACCTAATTCAAATACCTAATTATTTATTAAAAATAATAGTCTTAAAGATGATAAAAAAACTAAAAAGTATTTATGAAGACTCCTAATTCAAATAACTAATTATTTATAAAAAAAATAAGAGTGTTAAAGACAATAAAAATTATTTAAGAAGACTCCTAATTCAAGTAACTTAAGAACCACATTGCACATAATTCAAGTAACTAATTATTTATAAAGGAAGAGTCCAAAAGAAAATAAGAACTATTATAAAGAGTCCTAATTCAAAGTAACTTAATAAAAAAAAACTTTTTATTATATTTGAAATTAATTATCAGCTAGAACAACACTAAAAAGGGTAAGACAAAAGATAATCATTTTAAAAAATCCTAACTCAAGTAAATTAAGAAAAAAAAGTAAAATTCTAATTTGATATAATTATTCAAGTTATTTTTTTCCTAAAAACTTAGAATAATGTTAAACACATATATTTATAAAAGACTAATATGCCATTTTTTTGCGGTGAACAAGTAAGGTAATAATAAAAATATATAAGTAATAAAGTCTTATTTCATGTGTCACACGAAAAAAATATATTTAAAAAAATAATAAATAATAATTATTAAGTAATAATGAAAATTTAATCTAAACAATGATTATATTTGTAATGTGTTATATATATATATATATAATATATATATATATAATATAGCACTCATGTTCCGTGACACGTTCATAATATCATAGATCAAGTGTCGCGTTCATAATATATTATACCACATTCACAATGTACTACGTGTATGTCCATAATTTTTAAAATAAAAAATAAAATAATTGAAACAAATAATTAAATTAATAAAACATTAAAAAGATTATTAGTAAATAATTTTAAAATAAGAATAAAATAATAGTTTTTAATTAATAAAATATTAGAAAAAAATTTTGGTAAAATAAATAAATTTTTATCTTATCTTTTTCCAATATCATATCACATAACACCTAATCCAATAACTAATTATTTATAAAAAGTAAGAGTTTTAAAGACAATAAAAAACTAAGAATTATTTATGAAGACTCTTAATTCAATTAACTTAAGAACCACATTGAACTTAATTCAAGTAACTAACTATTTATAAAGGAAGAGTCCAAAAGAAAATAAAAAGTATTATAAAGAGTCCTAATTCAAAGTAACTTAACAAAAATAAAATTTTATTATCTTCAAAATTAAGTATCCGCTAGAACAACAATAAAAATGATAAGACAAAAGATAATCATTTTAAAAAATCCTAACTCAAGTAAAATAAGTAAAAGGTAAAATTCTAATTTGATATAATTATTTAAGTTATTATTTTCCTGAAAACTTAGAATAATCTTAAAAAAATATTTATAAAAGACTAATATATCAAATTATTTTGCGGTGAAAAAAGTAAGGTAATAATAAAAATATATAGTAATAAAATCTTATTCCACATGTCACACGAAAAAATAAAATAAATAAAAAAGTAAATAAATAATAATTATTAAGTACTAATAAAAAATTAATCTAAATAATTATTATATTTGTAATGTGTTAGATATTTGAAAATAACTATAATAAAGGACTTCTAAAATCTAAATTTAAATTTATTATTAGTTTCCAAATTATTGTTCCTGCTGGAAAATAAAAAAAATAAATTACTAATCATTTAAAAGGAGTCTCATACAAATTATTAAAAATATAGAAAAAATAATTTGTTAATAAAAAGAGTCTCATTTATTTATTTTTTTTCAAAATTTTCTCCATGAAAAAAATATTATTATTATTTTTAAGAGTCTAAACTAAAGTAAATTAAGAAAAAATTAAAGTTCTAATTCTAAACCATTAAAAAATCTAATAATGGTTTAAAAAGGAGTGTCAAGTAAATTGTTGCTAAAAATATGAAAGTTTAATTTAGTAATATTTGAGAAAGTTAATTGTAAGTAATTAATTGTAAGAGTCCTAACTAAAGTAATTCAGAAAATTTAAAATTATAATTCTACGCTAATAATTGTTTAAAAGAAGTCCTAACTCAAAATAAATTATTAAAAAATATTAAAGTTTAAGATTATGAATATTTTCTCCATGAAGAAATAAAAGATAAGCAAATAATAATTATATTTAAAAGGTTCCAACTAAAGTAAATTAAAATAAATACTAAAGTTATAATTCAAAATAAAAGTATATTAACAATTAAGAAATAAAAATAAATAGGCAAAGATACAATAATTATTTTAAAATAAATCTAACAAGAATTTAAATTACAACTATTTTTTAAAATTATGGTTTATCAGATAATAATGATTTTTTATTTTAAATAAGTGCACACTCAAGTAAAATATTAATTATATTTTTATTTTTTAAATAAAAGATGTATATATAAATGCATATACGGATAATTATTTGATGCAAACTAATAAGTTTATGCATATAAAAACTATTCATAGAATTACATTAGATATCTACTTTAAGTTATATTTTTAGTATTGTATAATGTTTGAGTTAAAATCATCATTAACTTATTCTTACATAATTAATTAATTTATACTTTTAAATAAGAAACATAGTAATAATATTAAATTCGTACTGAATTTTTTGGTGCAACATATTTATTTATATTTTAATAAGACATTTTTATATTTTTATTATATAAATTATTTAAGTTGTCATTGTAGTTTATAACTTTATGTATTTGAATTTAAGTTATTAAACAAAGGAGAGAATGAACTAGCTTACAAAATAATAAATCTTAATCTTCATATTTTTAGTTTAACTTTTTTTGTAATTTTTTGTTTTGATATTAACTTTTACTATTAAATTTGAATAACTGAATTATGATAGTTATGTTTGTTAATTTTCATTCTACCCTTATTTTTCATTTTTGTTTTTTATAGGATATTGAATTGGGATATAAGATGATGCAACTTAACTATTTATTTATTTTCACACAAAATAAATACTTTGCATAGAAATTAAAATTATATATTATGATAATTAAATTATAAATAACTTACATATTTATATTATGATTTTTATAATATTTATATATCGCACGGATTAATAAACTAGTTGTTATAAATATAAGTAATAATTGAGTGTTCACAATCAATATATTATATCTCTTATATAATCCATTGTGACAAAGACCAAAATGGTCCAGGTCTTAATTGATTTTTTTTATTATTTATTAATTTAGATTTCAAGATCTTATTTGATCACACATAATCTCGTAGACGAATAAATTATTTATGTTCTAATAATTTAATATAGGACAATGATAATTATTAATAACCATTTTAATGACAAAATGTATTGCCCAATTACTTATATTATTTGTGATTTTCCAATGTTATTTAACCAAACTAATCATGATGCACGAATGCCATAAATTGTAATAACATAATTAGAGATGATATTATAAGAATATCTTATTTGTTAAAAATGAAATTTATCATATTTTCTTGTTAACTATTTTTTCCAACTTAAAATTTCATATATTGTTAGAACCCATAATTCAAATTTAGCTTTAAATAGTAGCCACTAGGAATACATAATTATGTGATATACAGTTGTAGACATGTTTATTATAATTAGATAGAGATAAATCAGTAAAAAGAGTTATGAAATATATGTAGTTAACAAAGATAACATAGGTATATAAGTTAAAATGTTAATTTAGAAAAACTTAACCCCGAACTATACACGGGCAGTTTAGAAAAAAAAATATTATTTTTTTAAAAACATAAAAAAATATTTTGCTTTTTGTTCAGTATTTCCATTTGAAAGATATATATATATATATATATATATATATATATA
>LTAE01006719.1:0-24612 GCA_001647135.1 Pontederia paniculata
CACAACTCAAATGCCTTAGATAAATAATAATATCAAAAGACAAACTTTTTGCTCATGATCATTCACACACATGTACTAGCATTGGGGTCCCTTTTATAGTGCAAGGTGAGGGAGAGGAGAAGACATGTGTATTATGACATACATGACACTTGATCTCCCATGGTTAATGCATGACCCTTGGATCATATCATTTGGTCTTCCATGGTTAATGCATGACCCTTTGGTCATTGCATGTGCATGTGCATCAATGCATGACCCTTGGGTCATTGCATGCACTTACTCCAACATCTATCACTACACAAATTAGCCATATACAAAAATAATCCAATAAAATGTAATGCCATCAATTGAATTTGGTTGTTTCCAGATAAGTAGGCTTAAAACTAACGTTTGACTCTGCTCTAACATCAGTGGACGTCTATCATGAAAATTCAGAAGGATAAAAAAAGAGAGCACAATATACATCATTAACATAACAAATATTTCTTCTTCTTGATGTTTTCATCTACGGGATGAGGATGACTTGTGAATGATGTTAAATTCTATAGAGATATGACTTACTTTATAACACCAACTAGGATGTGTATATAACTACAAACTAAAGTAGATGGCATATCCATGACTCAAGCAATGAATGGCAGTGTGTAAACTATGGGAGCATCAACTGAGAATAATGTCCTGGTCAAAAGGCAAAGCTTACTGTATGAAAAAGAAACTTGTGATCCTCTATTATAGGACACGCATTGCACTACATCTTAATGGTTACTCCTAGTTATCGGACTTGAAAGTTTGTAATCCTCTATTTACATGGATAAAACTCCATAGCTTCCTATACAGACATCCATCTAAAAGGTCCTTTATCCAGTCATCTATCAACACACAGCACAGCAGAAACGGCTAAAATGGTGCCTCACTAGCTTTCTGTCAAATTGGAAAAAACTCTTTGTCCAAGTGGAAATCCCCTTTAGAAAGCTTGATCTTTGAACCAAACGTATATGTTGTTACTATTGTCTATGATTCTTCAATCCCGCCATCAGAAGGTGGATCCTCCATCTTGCTGCTGCTCATAGTATCAGTTTTCAAAGCAAAATAATAGTCTTTCTCAGAGCTGTCATGAACCTTATGTTTGGTGAACTTCATCTGTCATTCTGAGCCTTCGTTCCCCGATTCATTCTGTTTCCTCCCATTAACTGAACCTGATTTCATGGATTGAGCAGCAGACAGAAAAGCAGCATCTAGTGGTTCAATGACCTCATCTTCAACAGTGTTCTCAGAAATACTCCATTCGTTATAAGAAAGGAAAGATGCATTGCTGTTCCCCTTACTATCAAAAATAAAGTTTGAATTCTTAGGCACAAACTCCTCAAATTTCAACCGAGAACACATTTGATATAAATTATCTTCAAACAGTCTCAGCCCTTGATCTTCTAGATACATAAGCCACTCTGCAAGGAGGAAAAAAATGTTAATTGATCCTGAGGCTACAGAAATATGTAGTATTAGAAAACTTTTAGATTTAGGATGCGGGGAAAAATTATTGATACTGACTTAGTAGATCCTGAGGTGTGGTTGGATTTGACATGCGAGCTTTCTTTGAGCCAACCTGATTTCTGACCCATTTGATCAAGTCATTTGAAATAAACGAAGTTGAAAATGCATTCAAGTAAGATGTTGCTTTTCGAAGATTGCCTTGATCCCTGTTTCCATTTGAATAAGTTAAGAAAGTGCCATGACAAAAGAATAGTCACTTCGTTGCAATGATGTTCTCACTTGGCATGTTGAACAGCTTCATGAGTCACAATCAACCTTCTAATAACAGTGGAGACAACATATACATCAAGGCTCATGAAACAATAATCAACCAAAATGACAGCATCACAGAGCACATCTCTAACCAAGATCTCATCGGTAGCATTCTGAGCAGATAAGCAAAATTAGAACCTCTCCACATGTAGATAATATAATGAACAATAACATATGGAAAGCTGCTGCAAATAACATGTATAAAATTATCATATAATGCTAAATTTGTAACAATAGACAGCAGCATACTCTTGAAAGAATTATAAGCAAGTTAAGAAATAGGATGACAAGTACTGCAGCAGAACATATAACTCAATTTGACACATCAATAAAGACAGATCCCGACACAAGTCCATCCACTTATATTATCATTTTTGTCTCAACAGTTGGAAAAATATAGGAAAGCATCAGGGTTCATAGAGAAAGAATAACTAAAATGCATTTTAAGGGTAGAATTCCAAAAGAAATGCAATGATCATATACTATACAATTGCCCATATCGAATTAGTACAGAATAGTTACGAATTTATTATTTATGAAACAAAGATGCCCTATTATGAGTCATATAACCAGAGATTTTGCAGTTTAAATAACGAATTGTTACCATCAGGTCTATATGTAACTATCTTAGCTGCTGTGTCGCACAGAACTTACCACAAGGGAAATAATAGGCAAAGGTGGGTGCAGCAGCAGCTTCAATATTAAATCTGTTAATCATTCATTAAGTCAGAATACGAACGAACCACTAATTCTGATCGGATCCTTAGGCTATCACATTAATAGATAAATTATTGACAATCATTATCAAAGAAGTTATCAAGAGTGAAGACAAACTAAGAGTCTGCATGCATGTTCTTCTCTAGTCACCAAGAAAGATCAAGTTAACATAAATGGACGCAGTGGCACAAATTGGAATCCAGAAGAAACAGGAATGCAAAAAATTGCAACAACAGAGCTAATAAGACACACTACCCATCCCAAGTATACCATGATACGATTGTTTGATACTACCATCGATCACTTATGACTAGTAGTAGTTTATCTGTAATGCAGTATTATGTAGCTATTGATTTATTATATCCACTAGCGTAAGGATGTGATGTCAAATTCTTATAATAACAACTTTGCTCCAAAGAGGAAAATCAGATACCAAAGAAGACGGGATTCTGAAGTGTCTTTATCGAGCTGACAGCCCAAATCTTCAACTCTTTCTGCAACTCACGCCTTGGAGTTCCACTCAACTGAACCTGAGAGGCCAACCTCAGCAAAAAGGCCTCAGCGATAACAATTCCAGCCAAATAACTAATGCTGCACTCTTGCTCATCCAAACTGTCACAAACCTCGTTGCTAACCAACGGAAACAGAGCTCTCAAACAATCCTCTCTGTTAGAGTGATGTACAGTCCATACACGAGCAAATTCACCGAAGTCGGGCAGCAAAAAACCATTCAAAGAATACTGCGAATTTGAGGCATTTCCACTACAAATGCCAACAAAGCTGATAACGCCCTCCACCAAGCTCTGAATCTCCGACCTGACCTGCTTCCTCATCTTACCGGAAAGCTTCACCTCCTCCTTCAGACATCCATAGAGTTCAGAAATGGCCGGAGCAGTCAAAGCTATGGATTTCGCGCCACCACACGAAACGGAGAAAGCCGTGAACAGATGGAGAAGATTCCTTATCGCCAGAAGCCGATCAAGCACGTCCCTCTTGGAGTGGACGGCCTCATGGTAGCTCATGGCGCAGTAGAACCAAACCGCCTCGAGCGGGGGATCGACGCTGGACTGCAACAGGCGGATGAACACGGAATGCAACCCCGAAAAGTCGCATGTCTCCTTCTGGACTTCGACCAGGAACCGATCGACGGATTCCTTGAGCAAGGACTGGAGATTACCGTCGGCGGGGAAGGATTGAGCCGCCATTGGAGACTCCGTGAGGCCGGAATCCATTACGATTCGAGGGTTTCGGTGGGGGCAATCGAAGAGAAGAAGTGGAAAATGGTAGAAATCGTGACCCCCAAATTTGGATTTGAGGGGAAGAAAGGTTTCGGGGACGCGAGGAGTGTTAACGAACGGTGGCATGCGCTTGTATCAATTGCCACTCCGCGGCTTTCTTTAAATTTTAAAATAACGTGGTCACAAGACAGAAAGCAAAATATATAAATAATTAGTGTGAGGCAGGTCGTAATAAAAAAAAAGAGTCTTTTAATTTATCTCTTTCTGAAATGTATTCTTTACTTGATCATTTTCACCCTTAAATTAAAGAACCATTTTATTTACCTATCTCCACAGGGCAGGAACGAAGTGAGGATGGAAAATAAAGAAAGACTGAGATATAAAGAATATAATAACTAATCTATTAAATAAAACTGATTACTTTTTGTTAATTTATTTGGTAATGTAACTGCACAACGACATAAAAATCATTAGAAATCCATAAATACTAAATAAGATTATAAGAGAGAAAACCACATGAAGTTGTGAATTTAATGTTAAATACAGTTATATAACAAATAGTTTGTGAATTTAATCTTAAATGCATTTCAAGAAAAAAAGGAAAATAAATTTGATGAAAAATTAAGAGAGACAAATCATAATTTTAATATAAAAGGGAGAATTTATTATGGGCGCGAAAAACAAATTTTAAGAAATATGATTAAAAATGAATATTTAACAATAAAGACTATGTGTATTATTTTATATATAAATAATATGTGGCTATATACATATCTATTTATTTATTATATGTATAATATATATTAAAAAAAAGTCGGATGGGCCCGGAAAGGGATGGCACCCGTCCCTGTTTGAGGCGAGGGATATGTTCTCAGTCTCGACTCCGCCAACCTGCCTCGTCTCCACCCTCATCCTGAATTCTCGTGGTAGGAGAATTAAATTGCTTGCCCCCGTCCTCGCAGATCCCCCGACCTCCACGGAGGTCTCCATTCTTCGAAGTTTAATAAAAAAAATAAAATATGCAATAAATCATAAAAATAATATTTATAAAACATCATGTTATACATATATGTATTTAAATATTATTTTGTATTTATGAATGAATACTTATAAATACTACTTAAATAGCGTTATATCGATATAATTAATTTTAAAATATTTCAATAAGTATATATATGTGCGAAGATAAGAGATCCGCAAAGCGGAAGTAATATTTCTCGCCCCGATCTCCGAATTGAATTGTGGGGGAAGTATGACCCCCATCTCCGCCCCCACCGAGAAAAAAATTTTAAAAGTTGAGACCCCAATCGAGAATTCCCCGTGGAGATTCTCGAATTTTGAAAAGTTTTGTCATCCCTAACCTGAAGCTTATGAGATTTCTTCTGTGTCTTGAACATCAAAACTTTTCATACTACCCTCCGTTAACTTTACATATTTCTTATTTATCAAGTTACACTTTCACCCTTTATTATCATTGCAAAAGAAAAATCTAAATAAATTGGTTGCACAATTAAAAAGGTAAAAGAAGAATAGATAAACATGTCCTTTTATTTTTAAAGTGGACATTGTTTTATTTTCTTTTTAAAAGATAATGAAGGGTGCACATGTAATTAGATAAATACAAAATAAACTTAATTAAAAAATGATCGTGTGTAACATAAAAAAAATTAATAATTCAAGGGAGACGAAAAAAGTGACTAATTTTATAATTTAAAGAAGGTACATAAAAAATTGTTGCTGTATGATTTTGGAATTCAAATTATTGAAAAATCTATTGAAAATTCAAAAGAACTATGCAATATATTAATGGACTCACTTTTGTGAAATAAAAATATTTCTAAAATTTTTCAACCCAGAAAACATTTATCGGTAACTTTTTCCGTTTACTTATCATTCTTTTCGATTATGTTTATCTCTAACTCAGAATTAAAAAGGTTCTCTCTCTCTCTCTCTCTCTCTCTCTCTCTCTCCAAAAGCTTAATCAATTTTTTTGAGCAGTGAAGAGCGTTTGGGCATAAGGTAATTTCAAAGTAACGCCAAAAGAGTTTAGGCAACACGTGTAAAATTTTGATATGCTAATTTTGCAACAATTGTGGGCTGTCCTCATTGGACTACAACGCAAGCGGAAATATGCACAAATTCTCTAACAGGATACCTACATTCTCAATTCGGCTACGGAACTTTGCTCATCATCGATAGATGATTTGATTGGAGCAATCATATCCCACCCTTATCATTAACACACCAATTTTTGTAAATAGAACAACCAAGATGCCAAGTAGAATTATCATTCGAATAAAATTTTCAGATAGCAATTTCAGCCAATAATCAGTTATTAAGCTACACATAAATTGATATGAAAAGATATAAAAACTATAATGAACTAAGATTATAAGTAAGACAACACCCAAGTTCAAAATTAAAATGCTTAAATTGCTAGAGTGAAACCTTATATCAATAACTAACCATACATTCTGCGTATCGAATATGCTGGAGGTGATTTTTTTTTCATCTACTTAACCCAAAAAATACATATTTCTCGCCAAATTCTTTATGACCATACAAATGACAAGGTGAAGACATAATTTAGAACACCGGGCATCATTAGCTTCAGCTTTTCGACTTCCGCGGTTCACATTTATCCCGAGGGAAAGCCAGTAGCCAATGGCACCAATGATACTACTTCAGCAGCCAATGGCACTATAAAATGAATATATTCCAGCATCCAGTGACTATAAATGATACTACAGATAGCTAGTTGCAACTCAAAATTCATGATTACCGCATTTTATAGTGCTGAGTTCTATTAACCTGGCAGTGCTTTCCGTTTAATGAATATTTGAGCATTATTTCCACATCCCTAGGGTTCTTCTTGTTGGGTTCAACAGTCATAGTCCCTACCAGTGATTCTCCCTCACAAACGGTCAGCACATCTTCAAGATAAAGTACAGTTTGCTTCCAGTGGGTAGCCTTAGATCTTGGCCCTGTAATAAAGATCCATGTGGTGTTAATTAAAAACGCAGAAGCAGACCCAATGATAACTTTGATAGGGTGTTCCTATAGAAACCAGTAAATCCACCATACCAAGGATACCTGTCAGCTTAGAATAATGAACCACAAAATTTTGGTAACTCAACAAAACATATTTTTTTCTATAAACATATATATAATCAGTGAAACTAAGTAATGCTTCTCAAGAAATACTGTGTATATTTCTAAGCAGTTAAAAAAGATGAATTTCCTTATTTGTAAAGTTATCCAGCAGCATAAAATATACAGTTCAGAACTTTTTTTTGCAAACAGTATAACATATTCAAACAGAAAACATAACATCCATAATGAATTTTCCACTTGTAAAAAGATGAGCCTGCTATGGGTGGCATTTCAAAACTAGATGAAGTCATTAGAAAGACAGACCACATAGATAAAGATACACGATATAATGTTCCTGCGTCTTTGACAAAGCATGGAAGAAAAGGTATAGATGTGTCATACTCTCATTTGGAACATAATAAAAATATTCAGATTAATATTTATTCATATAAAAGAGAGTAACTGACCTGTTGAAAATCCCAAATTCTTGTGGCATTTGGTAAATGAAACATCGAAATATGCCACAAAGGCATGAATGTAATCACTACGTTGGGCCACTAGCTTGAATGGTGCAGTGAAGGAGGCATCCCCAGGAGCCATTTTTGAGATATCCATAGTCTACAATGACAAGAAAAGAATCAGTAAGATAATTTTCTAAATATCGCAGCTGGAATTAATGGCTCACTGTTGATGCTATTACTGATGTAAAAGAAAAATATACCAAACATAAAAATATAATACAAAGAAAAACTCATATTACCTTGAGTAACTGGCAGTTAGTGACTATTTGATTCTGGTCTACAGTATCAACAAGTGGTTCCAACATAGCCTGTTTTCTGATGCAGCTCATGTCGAAACCATACACATTATTCCAGACTGAAATTACAAAGAAAGATGGAATGTCAATCAATTTTATTCCCAAAACAATAAAGATTCTACTGGTGCAGAGACAGCTCAAGATGACTAATAAGAATGATGAGAATGAAGAGTACTTTATGGATCTGAAGGTATCAGAAAGTCTGGAAATGAAGACGGAATAAGCAAGCACAAGGAATATAAAATACCAAAAAAAAACCTACAGTCGATTTTGTCTTCTTTATAGTCAGCATCTTCAATTGCAGTCAAGTATAACAAGGCCTTGTCTGGCAATACCAATCCTTCATTAGTCTGCTCCAAGAAACAAGCAAATCGGTGACCACATAATCAGATATCTGAAACTAAGAAACTTGAAGTAAATGTTTAACATATCAAGTACTTGTACTGTATGAAATTTGATATGATTGAAAGTAAACACGGAATGGGAAGTATGGCATCACTTACGAGCCATTTATCACGTGCATACAAGACGGTGTTTAACATATTCTCAAACACAAGGAAGTAACCCATCCACTCAGAAATAATAATATCTACATGTTTGACAGGAAGCTCGATCTCTTCAATCTTCCCCTTCAGCACAGTTATCACTATAAAGAAACATTGAAGATAAGGATGCAATGAATATTAGTGGAAGAACTACTGGCTCTAGAGGAGCATAGGATCACCATTTGAAAAGCCATTTGCATTGACAATCTCTTTGGCCATGTCACCCATTAAGGAGCACTCCACCTACATAAAATTTAGCTCTAGTTATTCAACAAATCAATCACTAAGAGGTTGGCTTAAAACATTTACATTGACTATCCCAGTAGCTTTGAGAAGATTTATGTTTGTTTTCTTCAAAATAATCCAGCAATCTTGTGTATTGACACCCTTTGGGGACAGACTATGTATGTCCACTTTTATGTTTATGATCAAAGCAAACATAAAATAAAGTATAAAGGGAGGGTGGCCTCGAGTAAAGGGATGAAGTCAGCAAAAAAGGGAAAAGAAGTGTAAGTTTGTACAATATAAAACTGGACCCCAGAAAGAGGCAGTCAAAAGGATCTTGTGACAGCTGTAGAAATGGCATGTAACAAAATAATGAGGAAAATTGTATAAACTTGTGCATTTACTAACCGCATATACATGTTTTGCCCCTGCTTTTGCACAGAAAAGAGATAAAATCCCAGTGCCTGCACCTACATCAAGGACAACTTTATTTTTGAAGAGAAAACTATTCTGATAAATCACATTTTGGTATGTCTTTGTCCTCACAGTATCTTTTAACATTTCCTGCAATAAGAAACAAGTAAATTAATCCAATCCAATCTCACATTGACATAGTACATTTACAACACAAAAACAATCACAAACACAAAATAATCAGGACTGCTGGCTGATAGAACAATGGCAAAAACCAGGCATGAAGCTGCTGATATTGTTCGTCACAGACCTATCTTGAAAATGTATTGAGTTACATAACGTTCTAAATTCTTTTTGTTAATGATGATGAAAAACCTTGGCGAACAAAAAGGCTTATTGATAACTGAAAGATACACAGAATTTCTACACAAAAAGTGGAAGAAATACAACCATGGTCAACGTTTTCATCTGCAGTTAAAAGTTGCAACCATTTGTGAGAAGCTTGCAATTTAACATAACATGGAAATAACACAAATATGAAACCGAACATCAATCGAAAGATAACACACAGTATACTACCTCATATCATCAGAAGAAAATTATTACCTGACCAAAGAATAGCTACATGAACAAGAACTTGCCTCATACTCAGGCAATTTAAAACCCCGCATCCTTTGCAGTATAGGAAATGATTATAGAACTAGATAACAAAGATGTTTCATCAACGATAAAGTATTCATTACATGAAAGTAGGATATCATGAAGCAACTCAGTAATATAACTTAGTATAAGACAATTCAATTTCTCAAATCAAGATGCTGAAGCCAGAGCACACCTGGTACCAAGATTTTTTAAGCTCTTGCTGATTACCTATTGACCAGGAAATGTGACTTGATACCAACAACAAAAGGAGGCAAAAACATTGAGGAAAACATCAAGAAAATGCAAACGTTTGTGATATCAGTTTTCCAATAGACTTGTATTTGACGATAGATAGATTAAATTGATGTCGCTCAACAGCCATAACCACCACAGATATCTCTAACATTTGGAAGTGAAAGACTTACTTCATGAATACCTGCAGAAAAGAAAAAGGAAACATAAGTTCTTCATTGATCAATCTATTGCATCATAACTTTATTCTAAACATGTAAAACTTGCAATGGGAAGCAAGTTGAGGGAAAGCATCTGAAACATCAAATGTGGAGAAAACTGAACACCATAAAGTGCACAAAAGGTAAAATCGTGAAACGAGCTATGAGGTGGCAACAATGACATCCTCATCGGTGGATTGACAGCATGCCCAGAAAGGCATCAAATAAATGTAAACGGGGGCAAGAAACAAAACAGCAAGCAAAAGATCAAATTTTGAAGATGCAGGGCGACGATGCATACATAAAAAAGTTAGAGTTTGCGCAAAAAGCATTGTCACATAAACACCAGAACAAAGCTAAGGCGCCGGAGCAAAGAAGCCATTGGTCAAAACCACAATAAGATCCAAGCTAAGAGCAGACGGTACCGAAGTGAGAGTAGGAGTCGAAGTAGTAGTCGGCGCTGGTCTTGTCGATGCCGATAACAGAATCCTGCAGGTTCTCGAGGTTGGAGCAGTCGTTCGTCTTTTCCTCCTCCATTACGGTGTCGTCCTCTTCCACCTCGACGGAGATGGGAGAGCCGGCGAGGAGGGCGTTGTCACCGGAGCTGGTCGCCGTGTTGCGGCTCTTCCGTCGTCCCATTATTCCGAGGAGGAGAAAAGTGTTTAGGGTTTTAAGAGGGAGAGGCGCGAAATGGGGGCTCTTAAAGCAGTGGAGAGGTTTATATAGCAGTCGACACGGGACTTCGTATCCTTCGTACATGAACGAGTCATCTTCGTGTAACACGGGCCGTCTGGTGGTCCGCCATGGCCCAACAATACAGTAGACTAGATCAAGGGGCAAGTTATAGATTTTGGAGGATGATTTATTCAAGTTTTATTTTCTTAATAAAAAATGACTTCTTTAACTACTGATTTTTCATTTCAAAAAATTACCACATTGAACTAAAAGAAATTGATTACTATTTTTTCCTCCGATATTTTCCTATAATTGTAATTACGGAGATTTTTTTATAATTCTCGACAAGGGTATTTAACATTTTTATTGTTCAAATTAGATACAAAAATATGAAATTAATCCAAAGAAAAAATACATTATATAGAGAACAAGGTAAAAGAGATATTAGGGAAGGGGTATGTAACACCCTAAAAATGTGTCATGTCACGCAGATGAATCGATATCTGACACGTGCATGAAACGATCTCCGCGATGCTGAAACAATTTACATTAACTTGACCATTGACTATCATGGTCAACATACTCAAATTAAGAACGTGATAAAGGAAATAGATCGACATACACATATACCAAATAGAGAAAGACATCAAACTTGATTAAAGAGAGACAAGATCCAACAACATAGCTTCAATCATACTTAACTTGTCCATAAAGGTACACTTGACTTCAAAGAGACATACATAAACTTGCCTGTGATACAACATCTTTACAACACAAGCAAAAGAAAATTATAATATAACTTTACTCTAAGATTTAGCTCATAACTTAACCATGTGCACTTGTCATCATGAGCAGCACCATGACCATAAGTAGCGTCATTATTATTTCTCACACGCAGGATCCAAAAGCAGGAGAATTTTATCCCATTAAATTATGTAAAAGTCAAAAAATGGGTGAATCGTATCACACATATATGCAAATGCCTACTTGACATGCATATAAACATCATAAATATCATAGAGCATAATGTATGATTTTAATTTAACTAATGATTAACATATGATCTTTCATCTTTTTTTTTTACATTAGTTTTTTTGTCAATTATACTTCTAGACTTAACTTTAACTTTATCTTTCATCTTGCTTACTTTATTATCATGTTTATGCACTATCAAGATAATGCATATTTTAACTTTCATCTTCATTTTGCTTTACTTGGCATTATCGATATAATGCACCATATACCTAGCATTACTAATATAATGCTTCGTTAGACGTGAATATCATCTTGACGTTGACTTTCAATGCACATAAGTCCTTTGGCTTAACTTCATCATTCATGTTGTTTTCTTCATCTTTCATCTTTATTGTCAAGTGACATTTTAGAAGTTAACTTTTAACTTCTCGTGAGTTGTCCCCAAGTCACATGTTCATTTATTATCTTATTTGATTAAGGGTCTTAGGCACACATCTTTCTTTAGGTTGATCAAACCAAGGATGCACTTTGCACCCTTCATAATGTCACTTTTAGGACAAAGAAAACTCACACACCGGCTAAGGTGCGAAACTTAATTTCTCGAAAAACTCACACACATCTTTGGTGCGGACTTAATTTTTCCATCTTCTTCTTTAGGTATGCTAAGATTTATCTTAATCCATTTTTTAATCACAATACATCAAGCAACATTACAATCACACATGTTTCATCTTTTAAATCCTAATTATGGTTGAGCATGCATATCGTGTCTAGATGTACACAATACATCAATCAGTAAAATAACTTCGCATCTAAGTACTTGCTTGCATCCTAACCATGAAGCACATGATAACACTTGACTTTAAGACAATTTAACATTTTAGGGATCATATGAAAAATGAGAGCGTAGTACATACTTAAAATATTAATATCATTAATGTACGTGTGTGAAAAGCCATAAAACCATCAACTGTTTGGATATAGGATGACCAGAACGATAGGCTGAAAATTCTAAGAAAACATCGATCTGATCGACCAAAAATCCTATAAAAGTATTGGTCTGGTCGATCGAAACTCAATTTAGTCGACCAAAAATTCTGTCGAAACCTCTGAAGGGTTTTGAATCATAGAATTGGTCGACCGAAATGAAGAACCAGTCGACCAAAAATATTGTCAAACCCACTCTTTATATCTCTCTTGATTTTGATTGACCGGTTCTTCACACCGGTTGATCGTTTCTTCATATTGGTCGATCATTTCTTCACCGAAGGTGGGAATTTCAATTCTCTTTGGTCTCATTTAGTGTCCAAACAATTCTATTTCATTCTAAGAAATGTTTGAGGCTTTCACATTAAATTATGTCCAAATCACTTCACGAAAGAGCATCAAACATACAATTCAATTCATAATCCTAATCATGATGAATCTAACATAAATCCTACCCTTCTCATTTATAATTGTAAACAAAATCACAACTCTAGCATAAAATCCTAACTTCCATCTCCATCTAGCAATTATCATCAATTGCATCACGAATTAAATGTTGAAGTTGTGGATCCCCTTTACATACCTTTTTCCTAGTTTTGCTTTGATTTTCTCCTTCTTTCTCCTTTGTTTCTTCTTCTTCTTTGCAAATCTACTGCTCCTCCTTCTCCTTCATGTTCTTGCTACAATGCACCCTCTTCTTCTCCTTGATTTGTTGTTGATCAGTGAAGTATGTGCATCATTTTTCGTCACTTGTGTTGGGGTTGAGTTTGCAAGGCTTTAGGAGGAGAAAAGAAGGAAGGAAAACAACAAAAATGGTTTGTCGTGTGTGTGTGTGTTTATATGGTGAGTGGAATGACATGTCAAATGATGTGATGTCATGTGTCTAGGTGGTGAGGTATTAAGTTTTGGGGCATTACAAGGGAAGGGAAAGAAAATGAAGCTAAACCTTTCTCAACTACAATTTTTATCCTTCTAAACGTTAATCTTTAAGAAGAAGGAATGAAAGTTAATCTTTCTCTTTTACATCTAGTTTCGACCTACTGAAAAATATAAGGTTTTGTCTTGACCCAAATTAGATTGGCATCAAGTTTTAAATGCACCAAATTTATCAATTAATTGAGTTTAATGTACATACAAGCTACTTGATGCTTTTTGAAAATGCAGAGAATAATTAATGATAGATTTAATAAAACATGATGAGCATTTCATAGGTAGATTAAATCCTATTAGGTTATATAGGCTTATATTATGTAACTTATGTTGTTTTATTGTTTTGTTATATTTTGGTACTTCATTGATTTTGTATTAATCTCTTGTAAAATAAAGTTTAATAATCTTAAGTCAATGCTAGCTACATTTTATTGGTTTTAGGTTGTTACTTATATTTAATAAATTCATTAGAGATAATATATGTTTGTAACTAAAAAATTGGGATGTGCCGTAATTAGAACTAAATTATTTTATATACCAATTAAAATTAAGATTGTAATCGAACATAATATTTCCTTCTCAATATTAACAAAGTCAAACTTGCTTTCTCCTTCTTCATATAAACCAAATTGGCAAGGGTGGAGTCATGTGGCTTTTTGTACTTGCACATGCATATAAAAAATATCAGGGCTCGAACCTTTGACTGTGCATTTTTTTTCTTTTATAAAGAAAGCTATTTGATCAAACTATAGTAATATAATAACATATATTAATTATTTTCTTATATTTTTTCTAATTATATGAAATTGTAAAGCTTATATATGTTTTGTGCTTAATAATTTTGGCTATTATTTTTTAAAAATTCTCTTTGTTCACAAAGCCTTGGCGATTTGTCATTTATTTATTTTCTTCTATTTTTCTTCAATTTAAAAAGATCCATGTTAAAAGTATTTAAAAAAGAAAGTCCAAGTGTACTTTAAATAAATATGGCCATCATAGAAAAAGAAAAATATATTGAGTTATCATATGCAAATATGCATTCATGACAATTATAACATTAAAATTTGTGATATATGTTTAATGTTGAGAAATTATTTTATATATTATTGCCGATTAATTGAAGCTTCATTTAAATCAAATTAGATTTTTTTTTATATTCAACATTATTTTTGATATCATATCTTATTTGAAATTATTTTGATATTTTTATATAATCTACCTCTAGTTATATATCTGTATATTTCTCATGCATTTTATAAATTTGTAATTACCTTATAGGTCTTTCGTTCTCCATTTGTACATTTTTCATAATTTTTCTAAATTTTTATATTGCACTCATTTTGTCTCTTCACATATATATTCTTATATTCATTAACTAAAATATCTAATCTCATAAAATCTTTACATCAGCATTTTGTTCATTTTCTTCTTCTTTCCTCTTTTCTTTAAGCATTTTTATTAGTTTTATATTTCACAAAGTATATTTTTATTGCCGATGCCTCCTTTGGAGGAAACTAAATTATTATACATTAAAGGTGTGAATAATCGGTATTGAAGAGAGTAGTTTCATTGCGATGAACTCACTAAATTTTTTTTTCACTCAGCCACTGCAAGTTGGGAACTTTGCAACACGACAATTTCAATCCCATTTTCTCACCATAATTTCAAACCTAAAAATTAATGAAAAAGATATATGTCATTGTTTGCTTAATTTCTAATAATTATTTAATTATTATTATTAGTTGATAATTATTAATAATGATGCATTGGTTAATTACTAATTGTTTTATTAGTAATTGTTAGTTAATTAATTATCATTAAATGTCAAATAGTTATGGCTAATTGCATCTTTAATATTGTTAATAACATAAGTTACATATTTTTTATAATAATCATGATTTATAATTTTATTATTATTTATTGAATAATATCATGACATATAATGATGATTGTATTGTACTTCTAATATTATAGAATTGATTGAGCAACACGTAGCATTATTGCATGTACAAACATAATTAGATGTTAAAATTAATAACAATTGATTGTGATTGTAATTGGTATATTAAAGACTAGTATATCGATCCATCGTATTGTGTGGTGCATATCTCATCCCAAAATTTTCTCAAATCATTGATCGTATTGTGGGGTGCTGATCTCATCCCGAAATTTTCTAAATTATTGACCATATTGTGGGGGCGTCGATCTCATCTCGATTATTGATAAAATCGAATAGTAAGAATAATGATCATCATAATATACTAAAAAGAATTAGTACACATAGATGATATTGATTATATTAGAATACAAGACACATCTAGCCATTATTATTATTGACATTGATTCATATTGATGAAACATAAAATTGTATCATGCTAGAGTAATGAACTCAATTAGCATATTGTTATTGTTAAATGCTAATAACTTTCATAAAGTGTTAAGTAAAAATTAATACAATTGAAATTTGTTGATTATACTAGGATAGTTAGCACACCTAGCGTACTATTGATTATTGAAACGCACATTTGAGACCAATATGAGGTTTTTGAAATAAATATGATCGCCACATATGACTAGCTGAGATTGATGTTCTCTGCATTATGAATCCGTGTAGGCCATCGAGAATGAATAAGATAGCAATGAATTGCTTTTGGCATAAATATTGCACATGATATATGTAATTATTATTTATTGAGTCTTGTAGTGATTATATTTTATTATTAAAAATGTCTTCACTGTTTATAGTTTTATATCTTATATTATTTATTTTCATAGTGTTCTCGGGATCACATGACCGTGTGTCGAATATGATTTGACCGTGTGTTTAGGCCGGATTTCGAAGAGTTACATAAAATGTTATATTTTTGTCTTCATTTTTTTAATTTCTCCATTAACATCTTACCTTACTATAAATATACTCCACATCTTCGTGGGGCATTGAAATGTATAAAAGTTAAGGTATTTTTTTGTGCTCACTCGAAGCCCAATATATAGGGCTGTTAATATCTAATTAATTCAAAATTAAGAAAAATAATAGGACAATATTTTTATGGCCAAATTGAAAACTTAAAAAATCAAACTCGAGGCTACTAGCCCAATTGACTCCAGGACACAACCCTTCTAACTAGTTGTACCAATCAAACTTCGTTATAAAAGTTGAGATGTTGATTAAAAATGAGATGGAGTACATGGATATATTATTCTTTGCACTAGATCTTAAAGAAAAGAATTTTCTTGAAGGAAAAAAATCTAAATTTAACAAATCTAGAAAAAACACCCGATCCGCATAAACATTTAGATATATTTTTATCATTTTTAGTTTTTAGATTTATTGTATTTCATAATTATTCATATTTATTATTTGAAATTTCAGATTTATTATATTTCATAATTTTTTTAATGTCAAGCGGTATTTTTACAATTTCTCAAAGTAATTATTTTTGAAAATGTACATTTAAAGAATAAATATTACATCTATAAATTTTTTACATTTGAATTTAAGTTATTAGATACAAAGGAGACTGAGTTAGCTTAAAAAACATCTTATTTTTTATTTTAATATATTTTTAATTTTTTTTCATATTAAATTTTATTGTTGTAATTTAAATAATTGAATTATGAAAATTGAGTTAGGATAGTATCGTTATTGATGGTAAATATAGGGTTACTATGCATAATATTTATTAATTTATATTTTATCCAATAAATATTTATTCATCATTTTTATTTTTAGATTAATTTTATGTTAGATTCAAATAATTGCTAGGGTTATTGAGTTGTGATATTAATTTTTATCTTACAAAAAAAATACTTTATGTAAAAGCTAAAAGTATGTGTTATGACATATATAAAATACACTCGATGAAATAGAAGACAAGAAAAAAATATAATAAATTACATAAAGCTATAAAATAAATGAATAACCCATGAAAATAAAACCAGATGGGCCTTATTATGGGCAATTTAGGCCCATATGTCTAAGTGATCATCGGTTATTATAAAAATCCCTACAGCCGCCGCTGTAATTTTTCTCCCCATGACCCGGCGCCCTCCGTTCTCTTCCGGCCAGATCACGTCGTCCGCCGCTGCCGTGCACCTCGGCGACCCTTCAATCAACAGGTATGGACCGACGCCCTCTTCACTCCGTCCAGATCTGCTCTCTCTCTCTCTCTCTCTCTCTCTCTCTATGTAGAGTTTGTGGACATGTGTAAGATGTTGCCGGTCGCACGACTTAGATCCCGATCCTTGACGTAGAACGAGATCGTTTCCTTTCAACTGGATCCATCTTAATAATCTTGGGATGAAATGTTCAATATATAGTTTTCGTTTTTTTTGGTACTTCCGCAAGTAAAACATTTTATATCACTTTATTCCTTACTGGATTGAAGTGTTCAACGAGTGATTTCCTGATCCTAATCGATATCTAGGGTTTTGTATATCAAATTTTATGTTTTTGTGAGCGCATTGCATTCTTTAATGATTTGTGATGTTTGTGGATCTGGGGAGAATGACCTCTTTATGATATGTTTTTGTTATGTGTGCTTCAGTTTGTAGATGGCGTCGAAGTTGCATCAGCTTCGATCGAAGGCTGTCCAAGCTTCGGATTTTGTGGCCAAGCACGCAAAAGTGTACCACAAGGAGCTGTTGGAGAAGAACAAGCAGCACATTGTCGACCCACCCACAATCCAACAGTGCCAAGATCTGTCCAAGAAGCTCTTTTATACCCGTCTTGCAAGGTTGTTATCCCTGTTGATATCTTTGCCTAGGTCCCTTGTTCCATAATAGCTAGTGGGGTTGTAAGCAGAGATGCTTTTACCTTATATAAGCATATGTTTGATGATACTGAAAACAATTTTGCCCTAGGCCGAGCGCTTCCCCCTTTAGATATGGGGTGGCGTGGTATTCCACGGGAGAGGTTATAATCGTGGCGCACTTCGTGTGCGATGGGCATACATTGAATTGGCTTCCTTTGGCTGCTCTCCTGTGCAAAATCAACAGTTGGAGCTGCCTTTTGGCCAATACTTGTTTTTTCTACAAGATCTTTTTGGCAATGTACATTGTATGTTTACTTTTTTTTCTTGCACAATGTATATAATGTCTGATTTAGTTGTATTCTCTTCATGTCATTTGTTTATTTTCTCTTCATTTGTTTGCTGTCAGTATATGGAAAATTTCAGATTTGGACTTACATTGCTCAGTTTTGTTTCGTTCTCTTAATGCTATTCACTTTTTTTCTCTTCCTTTACTCGTTGTGTCAGTATATTGAGAACTGGAGATTTTGATGTTTGACTTGGTGAAATATCTTTTAAGTGTTTCAAAATTGACTTTGCAATGCCTATGACCAATGGTCTTTATATTTACTACTGCATGCTTCAGTTTTCCTTTATGCTTGTTCGAGTTATTTACTTTTGTCTGTACTACTTTAACTTTGGTGTAACTTTATGTGGACAATATTTGCACGAGTTGTTGCTATTCTTCTCTAGAAATAAAATTTAACATGCTTTCTGCCAAATGATTCTATTGTTAAAAAGAGTCAGTGACCTTTGTTGTCAATTTGTTTTTATATCTCAAGTGAACTCTCTAAGGCCCACAGCAAACTGCTCAGAATAATTTAATTGTTAGTTTATGGTAGAGTTTTGATTTCACTTGTGGCCAACCGAACTAACAGGTTTGCCGGTGTGATTAAAATTTTCCTGTTTTAATAAGTGAGACGAATGCTTGCTTCCTCGTTGTTTCCTAGATCAGTAATTATTAGAGGAACTAGTTAAAGGCGATTGTTGGAATTTTTCCATCTTTACCAAAGCAAATTTGGTATTTCCTTATCCTCTTATAATGGAACTGTGCATTACTGAATCAAAAGAGTTGAAGTGTTTTTCTGGAATCAGTATATATTAGGTAGACCCTCAAACCTAAAAGCTGGGTTGAATCCTCCCTCACTTTTACATGTCATGTTAGAGGCACTGGCATGAGCATTAGCCATGTTGCATACATAATTGATTATCTCAGTTTGAGGCTTCTATAGATGTGTTTATTTCAGGGCCATGTGCTCAGGAAGTTTGTAAGAGTTAGCAAAGTTTTGATTGTTTCACAATGATTGATTAAAATGTTAATTATTGATATCTTAGTGCAATTAAAAAACTGGTCAATTCTAACTGATATTTATGTCATCATTTTTCAGCATTCCCGGTCGATGTGAGTCATTTTGGAAGGAGCTGGATGGTGTAAAACACATATGGAAAAATAGAAATGAGCTCAGAGTTGAGGATGCTGGTATTGCTGCATTGTTTGGACTCGAGTTATATGCCTGGTTCTGTGTTGGAGAGATAGCAGGAAGAGGATTCACTTTCACCGGATATTATGTTTGAACTAGTACTGTCTCGTGATTGAAAGGAACCAAGGATGATTTTCTTGTTAGGTTTTTGACTGTTGAAATGAGCAGCATTTTATTTTTTCCTATTTACATGCAAAATTTTGTTCAGCTCAAAGTTTTAAGCTGGTGGTCAGCGAGACAGTTGCTCCAATAAGTTGCTGTGCTGTTTCTCCATATATGTACTATCTGCTTAATGGATACACCTCTTAATTACCTATCACAGGTCTGCTATAATCTGGTTTTGTAAATAACTGCTGTTTGTCTATTTGTAAGATAATCCGTATCTTCTTCTTGTGACTTTTGATTATTGGGCTTGTGACTTTTCTTGCTCAATTCAAAACTATGCTTTTCCGTGCGTAAATTTACTGCATGTTCGACTGCCCTTTTTGATAACGAGTTGATTCATTTCAATCAGCAGTTTCATAGTGTCATTTCTCACAAGTTTCTAAAAGGAAATTGGGTTATCTGACAGATGAGATTGTTGTCTTGGTAATTTTGTACTGGTGAACAAAAGTAATTGAAAAAAATATGTAAATTATTCGTGTGCTAAGTTGCTAACCCCAATAAATTGGGGTGTAAGAAAAAAATAAAATAAAATAAAAACACTAAAAAACCGATATGATTTGACATAATTGTTTTAATTTTTTGTATTCAGAAAAAGTCAAGGCAGCTTTTAAATTAAAAAAAAATCACCTGGAAAAATTATATATTTAAAATTATATATATCATAATGTTTTGAATATTTTTAACATATCTAAAATTATTCAATTAATGTAAAAGTTTTATGAATAATATTAGCAAAAATAATGATATTACAATATAAAATATATGATTAATGCTAATTTGTATAATAAAATACTTTTTAATGTTATCATAAACATAAAATTTATAAAAAAGATAGAAACTCCAAAATATCACCTGAAAAATCGATAAGATTTTTGTAAATAAAAAAAATTAAACCAAAAAGGTAAGAGGAAATTTTTTACATTAAAATTTATTGGATTATGAAATCGAAGTCGAAAGACTTTACAAATTGGATGATGGTGTCATTATAAAATAGTTATAGTAGTGGCATCGTTTAGAAAATTTGTCCATAAGAGGATGGTCATGCTTGTAGATATCCCTTCTCTACCACTAGTTATTTTCCAATATGTGTTGAAATATGAGAGAGTCCCTTCTGCAATTCTGATGGATCATCTCCATTTCTAAGGTTTTCCTTCCCGGAAGAGACAGATTGAGCTCCAGCGAATAATTTTCTGCATCAATATTAAATCTTCAGAAAACCATCATTTGGTAATCTTCCAGCTCATTGCTGCCTGACAAAAAGTGAAACATGCAGCATTCTCTGCCACAAATGTCTTGGTAGGGTGCTTAATGCTTCCATAGAGCTCACCATTGCTTGAAGTTGGATGAGTAGTGCTCCAAATTGGCAATATCCATGGCATCAACCGAGGTTTCCTGTGAGAGCCCTATGATGACAAGCTTCCCATCAGTTGAACAAGGGCTCCTAAGATACTTGACATTATCTCTACCTAAGATGCTATCGGCTCCTTTTTGCCCTCCTTGCTGTAGGCTACAAACTTTTGCACACTTGATGGCAAGCTCAGAATTTTTCTCCTACTCCTATCAACTTATATGCACTATGTTCTTGCCTACTTTCAAGTTCCGAAGCTCGCGTGGTCCGACATAAGCGGATTATGTTAGATCATGGCTTTCGATCGACATATCTTTCGCGTGCTTTAGATTTCTGAGGTTGTTTCATTTGTAGTAGTGTTCTCAATTACTTGAGTTGAGGAGCTCCCCTTACTCAATTTGTAATGCATGTTTCGAGGTTCTTGTGACGTACAAAACTTACTCTATCATATACCACCTTCACACAGAATCACACATGGAAGGAAAACATGATTCTTGCTACATAACTCTACAAAAAAGGTTGTTGCTTTCTTTGCTATCCAAGTATGAATCTGCACAATGACAAACATCAAGAAAAGAACATATGAAAGTGCATCAGAGCAAAGTCATATTCAGAAACCAAGAAAAAAAAGCCTCTTTTGTTGTCTCGCATATGACCACACATTTGTTTAGACGAAGTGCATGTTAGCAAATAACAATATAAATCAATGTAATATAAATAAATAAATAATAAATAAACAAATAAATAAATAAATAAATAAATAAATAAATAAATAAATAAATAAATAAATAAATAAATAAATAAATAAAAAGCAGGCAATTGACACCTGCAAAGTGCTCTAAATGCTAATGATTACTGCATTGAAGAAATTCCATATCATGTCGACAAGTTCACCAAGGATTTGCTTGAGTTCAGACCAAATTTAGAAGTCCATCTTTTCTATGTTTAATTCTAATTTTTTTTGTGAGTATATATTCCTTTTCGCCTGCAATGACCAGCATATGTATAATATAGACATAAATCATCTTTATCTATCCAACTAGTGTTCTTTTATATATCCCTTTTCCTCTCCTTCTCATTCCCTCTATTAGATTCAAGTTTATTAGGTATTTTGCCTCTGCTACACAACACATATGGCCAGAATTCTATGGAACTGAAAGTAATGAAATTAGCAAAAGGAGCAAGAAGTTTATAGGTCCTTAAATCATCGGTAACATTCCCAGGGAAAAGAAGCAGATCCCAGTTTCAAATTGGCATCGAGGCCCTCAGTTAAGAATGAGAACTATATCAAACTAGCAGTAAGTTCTTTCTTCTATTCTGTTACTAAGATAAGGATTTATCCAAGATATTTTTTTCTTTCTCAACGTCTGCGTCAACTGGGACCAAGAAATATTTGATGGCATTGGAACGCCATTTGCTAGTTAACATCTCGTGAAGAGAGAGAGAGAAGAAGAAGAAGAAGAAGAAGAAGAAGAAGAAGAAGAAGAAGAAGAAAAGAGATAAAGAACAAGTGGTTTTGTTTGTTGTAGGTAATATAGTCCCACATGAGGGAAGACGGAAAGGTGCAACAGTAGGAGGGGCTACAAGAAGGAGTCGAGAGCGACAAGATTTCCATACTTACCTGGACGGAGTCGACGGGCGATCAGCAAGGCCTGTGGCTTGGGCCAGCGGCCCACATTGCACTCCGTGGTTGCGCTGGGCCACCATCTCCCCAAGTTGGGAGAGTGGACGTCATAATTTGTGATAGAGGGGGTACGCGTTCGCGCGGCCCCCACCCAATTCTAATTTAATATTTTTGTCTTATATTTTTTATATAATTATATATTTTTTATTATGCAATTAAAAAATTCTTTTTGTCCATTCCTAAAAAAATTAAATATTGTTAACGTGATTAAATGTTCACATTGAAGCAAAATCGTATCAAATGGGTTCTACAGATTTTGGACTATCAACTTATTTTTTTAATTATTTTTGTCCATGTTTGCAATTTAGATCACACTTCTTGTATTTTACTAGAGTCTGTCATAAGTAACTTTTTTTTAATCTGCAGCCTGTTTTCTTTTTCCTTTTTTTGCTAAACTCGAGTTAAATAGTCAATTGAAAATAAAACACTTGGTACATTATAAGGTTTGGTAAGTGGTAAGACGCTATTATCAAATAGGCATGCACCACAAAGTTTGGCGAACGATTAGGAAAAGACATGAACAAAAAAATTAAAAAGGTTAACAATAATGATATTTTTTTCTTTGGATTCATGTAACGTCCCCAACCCCATTCAATAAATTGTTCGCTTTGGGCCCATGACCCGCACGAATTTAAAACGCGTCTTTAATGGTGAGGAGGGTGGTCATTTATAAGCCCATCACCACCTTCGTGTTTTGCTCATGTGAGATTAAATCCTTGGCCTTGTCATTGGGTCCTTACATTCTTCCCTCCTTGGGGTCTCAACGAGGAGTCCTCGTTGAGTAGTCCCACATGATTCAAGTGAGCACGCTAGGTTGGCTATGATACCAATTTGTAACGCCCCCAACCCCATTCAAGAAATTGTTCGCTTTGGGCCCATGGCCCGCACGAATTTAAAACGCGTCTTTAATGATAAGAGAGAGGATGCTACATATAAGCCCATGACCACCTCCATGTTTTGTCCATGTGAGACTAATCATCATCATCTTGGGGTCTCAACGTCCTCGTTGAGTAGTCCCACATGATTCAAGTGAGCACGCTAGGTTGGCTCTGATACCATTTGTAACGCCCCCGTCCCCATTCATGAAATTGTCCGCTTTGAATTCTAGAGGTGGCCCCTATGGAGTCCCCTTGCTCCGCATGACACTTAGTCCCTCACGACTTTCTAACGCATCTTTAATGGTGAGGAGGGTGGTCACTTATAAGTCCATGACCACCTCCATGTTTTGCTCATGTGAGATTAAACCCTTGGCCTTGCCATTGGGTCCTTACATTCTTCCCCCTTTGGGGTCTCAACGTCCTCGTTGAGTAGTCCCACATGATTCAAGTGAGCACGCTAGGTTGGCTATGATACCAATTTGTAACGCCCCCAACCCCATTCAAGAAATTGTTCGCTTTGGGCCCATGGCCCGCACGAATTTAAAACGCGTCTTTAATGATAAGAGAGAGGATGCTACATATAAGCCCATGACCACCTCCATGTTTTGTCCATGTGAGACTAATCATCATCATCTTGGGGTCTCAACGTCCTCGTTGAGTAGTCCCACATGATTCAAGTGAGCACGCTAGGTTGGCTCTGATACCATTTGTAACGCCCCCGTCCCCATTCATGAAATTGTCCGCTTTGAATTC
>LTAE01006720.1:16486-32418 GCA_001647135.1 Pontederia paniculata
GAAGGGACTTTCGACGAGCAAGTTGCAAGTTAAGGGACCAATTTGTTACAAACTAAAATTTGGGGACCAAAGTGAAATATGAGCAAAGTTGAGGGACTATACACGAAAATTACTAGTATCCACGAAAGGAATTTCAGTTGATCCCACCAAGGTTGAAGTCGTTGTGAATTGGGAAAGACCAATGACGGTTATGGAAGTAAGGAGCTTCTTAGGATTGGCGGGATACTACAGAAGGTTTATACAAGATTTTTCCAAGATTGCAGCTTCGATGACGAAATTAACAAGAAATAATGAAAAGTTCATATGGACACAAAAATATGAAGATTATTTCAGAGAATTGAAGCGATGGCTCACAACAGCACTAATATTGACAATTCCATCGGGAAGTGAAGGATATACCATTTATAGTGATGCATGCGACACGGGGTTAGGATGTGTGTTGATGCAAGATGGAAGGGTGGTTGCATATGCCTCAAGCTAGTTGAAGAAGCATGAGAAGAAGTATCCTACCCATGACTTGGAATTAGCCGCGGTAGTGTTTGCATTAAAGATATGGCGTCACTATCTTTATGGCGAAGAGTTTGAAGTGTACACCGACCATAAAAGCATGAAGTACATATTTTCTCAAAGGGACTTAAACATGAGGCAAAGAAGGTGATTGGAATTTTTTAAGGTTATGAGTTGTCATCAAATATCATCCTGGAAAAGTAAATTCAGTTGCCGATGCATTGAGTCATAAATGGGAAGGCTCAATGGCATGGTTACGGGTTCATAGGTGAAATCTCTTGGAAGATATTATTTAATGGAGACCAAATTTCACTGGTCCAAGAGCATTATTGATGAGTTAATATCCAATACAATTGGACTTGATCAATAGGATCATTTTGGCACAAAGAAGGGATGTAGAATATGATTATATGATATCTTTGTACAATAAGGAGCAAACTGAATTCTATTATGGAAGTGATGGTGCCATAAGATTTCGAAGTCGATTATGAGTCCCAAATGACAAGAATCTGTGCCGAGAGATCATGGATGAATGCCACAAATCAAAATTTGTAATTCGTCTCGGGAGCACGAAGATGTGCAAAGATTTGCAAAGGACCTTTTGGTGGAAGAATATGAAGAAGAAAATTACAAAATACATGTCAAGATGTCTGGTGTGTCAACAAGTCAAGATTGAGCACCAAAGTCCACCTAGATTGCTCCAACCTTTGGAATTACCAGAATGGAAGTGGGAACATGTGACCATGGACTTCATCACAGGACTTCCAAGAACGAGAGACAAACATGATGTTATATGGGTCATCGTTGACCGGTTGACGAAATCGGCATACTTTTTACTAATAAGAGAAAAGCAACCTATCGAAAACCTAATGAAAGTGTATGTTAGAGATATTATCCGACCACATGGCATTCCAGTTTCAATCGTGTCGGATAGAGATCCAAGGTTCACGGAAAGATTTTGGCAAATTTTTCAAGAAGCTTTTGGCACAAGGCTAAATTATAGCATCGCTTTCCATCCCCAAAGCGATGGTCAAAGTGAAAGAACTATACAAACCTTGGAAGATATGCTTAGGGCATGTACACCTGATTGGAAGAAAAGTTGGGATGATCATTTTCCATTAGTTGACTTCGCCTACAATAATAGTTATCATTTGAGTATCGAAATGGCTCCATTTGAAGCCTTATATGGAAGACCTTGTAGGTCACCTACATGCTGGAGAGAAGTAGGCGATAGAAAATTAATTGGGCCTAAACTTGTGGAGAAGTATGCGAAAAAGATGGACATGATTAAAGGAAGAATGTAGGCAACTCAAGATCGACAAAAGAGTTATGCTGACAACAGGAGAAGAAAACTGACTTTTAATGTTGGTGACTATGTTCTACTAGAGGCTTCACCCACTAAGGGGGTTATGCGCTTTAGTAGAAAGGGAAAGCTAAGTCCAAGGTATATAGGGCCTTTTGAGATCTTAGAGCAAGTTAGCGAAGTGGCATATAGGTTGGCATTGCCGCCATTGTGTTCGTGGATACACAATGTGTTTCATGTATCAATGCTAAAGAAATATCATTACAACGAGTCACACGTGTTGGAAATTGAAGAACCAAATCTTAAAGAAGACTTATCATATAAAGAATATTCAACAGAAATATTGGAATATCGAAAGCGTTATCTCCGCAACAAGATGGTACCAATGGTGAAAGTTGCATGGACACACAATCACACGGGAAACAACATGGGAGATTGAAGAAGAGATGTAGGAGCAATTTCCATACCTATTCGGTAAGTCTCGCGACTTAAGTAAATTCAAGGATGAATTTTAATTTAAGGGGGTTATAATGTAATACCCCAAGTAAGTGGTCCCGACCCATTGACACATTGAAGCCCTCCATTTGACCCTTAAACCCACTCACTTTTCACTATAAAACCCCTCTCTTACCACTGGTTTCTCTCACCTTCGAAAATCATCCTTATTTGCATAATTTGTATAACCACAAGAAGAAGAGAAATCTGCTGAGACTCACACATTGCTTGGTTTTAGTTGAAGGAGAAGAAGAAGGAGAAAATCATAGGAGAGAAAGGAGCAACAGAAGTGGCAAGGAAGAAGAAGAGAAGGAGGTGGAGAAGAAGACATAAAGGAACAATAAATTAGGGCAAAAATTCATAATTTCAAGGTATGTAAAGGGGATCCACATCTCCAAGGTTTAATTCATAATGCAATTGATAATAATTGCTAGATGGAGATGGAAGTTAAGGTTTTATGTTAGCGTTATGATTTTGTTTGCAATTATAACAAAAAGGAGTAGAATTCATGCTAGATCTATCATGATTAGGGTTATGAATTGAATTCTATGTTTGATGCTCTTTCATGAAGTGAATTAGGCATAATCTCATGTGGAAACTTCGGAAACATTCCTTAGAATGAATTAGAGTAGATAGGACACTAAATGGGACCAAAGAGAACTGAAATTTTCATTTTTGGTGAAGAAACGATCGACCGATGTGAAGAACCGGTCGACCGAAATCGAGAGAAGTATGGAGAGTGTGTTCGACAGGTATTTTGATCGACTAATTCTAAATTTTGATTGACCAATTCTATGATTCAAACCCTACGGAGCTTTCGACAGGATTTTCGATCGATCAGACCGATATTTTTCAGATTCCCAAATTTTCGCGCTAGTCATATGATGTCCAAATATTTGACCGTTTTGGGAATTTTCACACATGTACATGAATAAGGTCAATATCTTAAGTATGACCTATGCATTTATTGTTTTATACGATCCTAAAAATCTTAATTTGTCTTAAAGCCAAGTATTATCATGCGCTTCAAGGTTAGGGTAAAAAGCAAATACTTAGATGCAAAGTTATGTTATGATTGATGTATTGTGTACACATAGACACGATATGCATGCTCAGCCGTAATTAGGGCTTAAAAGATGAAACATGAGTGAGTGTGGTGTTGCTTGATGTATTGTAATTAAAAGATGGATTAAGACAAGTCTAAGCACACCTAAAGAAGAAGATGAAAAAACTAAGTCCCGCGCCGAAGAGGTGTGTGAGTTTTTCAGGAAACTAAGTCCTGCACCTTAGCTGTTGTGTGAGTTTCCTTTACCTTAAGAGTGGCATTATGAAGGGTGCAAAGTACATCCTTGGTCTGATCAACCTAAACAAAGAGATGTGCCTAAGACCTTTAATCAAACAATATAAGAAAATGGACATGTGACTTGGGGATGACTCATGAGAAGTTAAAAAGTTAACTTCCAAGATGTCACATGATAATAAAGATGAAAGATGAAGAAAGATGACATGAATGATGAAGTTAAGTCAAAGGGTCTGTTGGCATTGAAAGTCAATGCTAAGATGATATTCATATTTAAAGAAGCATTATATTGATAGTGCTAAGTATATGGTGCATTATATTGATAATGCTAAATAAAGTAAAGTCATGATGAATTAAAGATGCATTATAATGATATTGCAAAAGCAAGACAAGAAAATAAGTGAAGATGAAAGATAGATTTAAAGTAAGTCCTTCAGCATAATTGGCTAATAAGTTAAAGCAAAGTAAAGATGATGGTCATACGTTGACCTTAAGTTTGGTTAAAATTTTATGTTATGCTCCATATTTAATTATGATATTTATATGCATGTCATATAGTTTTTGCATACATGGGTGATACGATTCATTTATTCTTCAACCTTTATATACTCTAACGAGTTGAAAGTACCCTTCTTCTGAATCGTGCAGGTACGAAGTGATAAAGATGCTTATATGATGATGGCGCTGTTTGTGTTGGCCAAAGCACATGGTTACCTTTGGACTATGTATCGCCTTTTGGCAAATGATGTACGCTTTATGTTTTCTTCATATAAGGTGACCTTTATGGACAAGTTGTACGTTTAAGTTAACTACTCAAATTATGTTGTGTCTTTAATCAACCTTCAATGTCTTCCGCTGATTGATACTCGTGTCATGATCCTATCCGTATTCGTTGATTTTAATTCATGTTGATCTAAATTCTTTTGTTCTCCTTGAGCTTTATATGTATTGATAGAAATTGTCAATAGTCAAGTCAAGGTTAAATGTCTCGTAGCGTTCCGAAGACCATTTCGTGCACGTGGTCATGTCGATTCGTCCGCGTGGCGAGGTGTGTTTTCGAGGCGTTACAGTATGATTCGAGTTAAATTTTAGAAATATTTATAAAAAATTTATACAGCTACAATATCATCTTTTCTAAATGGTATTTCTTAGATCTTATACTTTTTATTATCTCTCACTACTATTGTTAGCACTTAGCACAATATAACTGAATGTGAAAATTATAAGTTGAATTTTGATATTTTAATACAATTCTCTTGAGCTTATATGTGTTAAAGTAATCTATATAATTGAATATAAAATGATTTAAAATGATATGCTATTTTAGTATAAGCGTTCGATTTTCTAGTCTGATTATAATTTTATAATATTTAACTCTTTTAAAATTTAGTATAACAAATTTTATATTGTTATTGTTCAAAATTAAGTCAAAAACTACTCAAATTGAACCACTTTCACCCTTTATTGTGTAATAAGAGGATTGATTGAAAGGAACATAGTATCCGACTAGAGACCAAAAAATACGTGGGCTAGTAAAAAAACAAAAATGGCTAAAGAAAAATGCCACCCATATTTTTTTCCTCAAATCCACCGTCAATTACGGTAATACATATAGGGTGAATAAAGAAAATTACTAAAGTGGTCGGATTGAGGAAGGAGAAAATTAGAAGAAAAAAATAATCTTTAAAATTTTAATAAAAGGAAAACAAACCAAAAGTTAAACTTCACCTCCAAAAAAGTTAATTCGCAGAGGTATCATTTAAAGTAACTCCAGAAAGAAATTAAAATATGAAACATCAATCCTTACTGCAAAAATAAATAATCTGTTATACATACATGCTAAAAAAGTTTTGAATCAATTAACAAGAACTACATAATATGCAGGTGTTTGGTTAACTGATGCTCTACCTACTGCTGCCTCACAGAAGCAGGTAATGTAAGCATGACAATTATACTTTCACATCAATCATGTAAATGGATGTAAAGTATACAAGCTCCCGATCAATAACTAATTAGGAGAGAGAAAATGAGCTCGAACAAGAGGATACTCTTTACCAGCCACCCAAACAGCATTTTGTGACCATTGAACATCTTCCCAGTCCAAATTATCCTCCAATACCTGGCGGCGAGAGGCATGAATAAGTAACAAAGCAGATCACTTAGTAAACACTTATAATCAGAAAATGACTCAGTTATGGAGTCAACATTATATGTGAAAAATCGTGTTTCTGGATTATAAGGTATGGCCTATAACACCAAGTATGAAAGTGTTAATAGATTACAAGGAAACAATACGATGTACCTCCAGCTGTTCCAATGGCAAGGGAATTCCTAACGAGCGCATCGTCTTTTCAGGAAAAGCCTTTTTACAGCGCGACCAACGAAAAGCATCCCTAATATTCTCACGGTCTGACGAATGCCTATCCCCATTTTGGACATGAGAACTGTGATTTTGATGTTTGTCATGCTCCATTTCATGCACATGGGATGAAGTTGACAGTGGTTTCTCCACGTTAAAGCAGAGTTCATATCTGCATGAAAACCATGAATAACAATGAACTTCAGATGTATATTGACAAAATTGTCCATTTTTAAACAAAAATTATATCTAATAAGTTGTCGATAAGAGTTCAAAATGAGCCCAAGTTCCATAAATCATAAGACAATTTACGTTTTTGTAACGTACAAATCCACATGTACTAAAGAGGAAAACCTAACATAAAAATGTATTTAATGTCAGGCATATCTTCAAAAAGAAAGATATTGGTCATGTAACAAGCATATATTACTCTTCATTGACATTCTTTCCTAGAAGTTGCACATATTTCCTCTCTGTTTGTGCCAGGGAAGGAGGGAGTTCAAGGGTGGGTGAGTGGGCCAGTATCACTTGTGACCAATTTTACACCAAGGGGTTGAAGGGGCACAAACAATGGGGTTTCAGAAATGTCCAAAAAGTAAATAAAAGCTAACTAAAAATAAGGAAAAACCTTCATTTCCCATACTCCTTAACCTGCTCCGAGGGTGGACATATTAATTAATAACAAGCTGCGAGCAATTACCACTGAACTACTAGTTCTTTAGTCTGTCTCCTGTATCAACGGTAGATCCTACTATGAAATTGGTCTGTATTTCTTAGTTGCCAATCATCCATGGCATGAGTAAAAAGCCGATATTGCTCATCTTTTAGAAGAGAATCAAAAGAAATACTCCATCTGATAAATCATCCAGTTAGAAGTGAACCCTACTTGACACAGGCAAGAGGCACGAGCACATGGAATGCATCTTTTGCAGAAAAAACATTTCCATTAAATAGGACAAGACATCCATGCTAAAACAACATTCTCAATGATCAATTTACCTATTAACACGTGTCTCTAGATACAGAACTTCTCCCTTCTTCAATCGTGCTGATGTATAAAGAGGCTTCTTCAAGCCCTTGTCAGCAACTAGGCTAAGTGTGTATTTCAACCTGCAGAAATCATAAAAGAGAGTACAAATAACTATTGTGTTTCAATAGATTAAGATTGTTAATAACAACTTCACATAATCCAGCAAAAAGCAAGCAAAAGAGGGTCTTAACAATAGTACTCAAACAACCATCTCTAGATGATACAAAAGTGTTGTTCTGTAAGGATAATTCAAAATGGGTGGCAAGGTTTACAGGATCTGAAGTGCATTGATATTAATGAGAGAATGAGAAGTTGATAAAAGTAAAATTTGATGAAGGATAAAGATAATACAATATACCAGACTATTAGGATTGCATAACTTGTGTGTGTTTAAAAAAGACGGAGCAAGGGAAAGAGAGTCACGAGGTAACATCTCCTAACCCTTGATAGTAGATTCAGAGATAAAAAAATATGTGGCGACCAAGAAAGATTGATGAGTGTATCAGTCAACTGAATATAACATGCACATATGCATATTTATGCAAGAACTAGAAATGCCAATGCTATCGTGTGTCGAGTGCCACTTGAAGACACATCAGATGGGCCTAAATACATCCTTTCATGTCGGGATGCTTTAACATGTGAACCCCAGAAATAGAGGCAGTATTAACTTTTTCATGATAAAAAAAATTAAGTCCTTGAGAGTGAATATACAGAGTGCAATCAATTTCAAACCATTATGTATGTACAAATATCATTTATAATGAGACATGGAGTTACGAATGGGAAATCATGTGGGGTTATTCATGCTTGTGCTCCAGTCATTATTCAATGACTTAGAAGTATAGAAACTTGGGAAAACAAAATGTCAAGGCCACAAGCTATTCACATGAGCTTTAGCATTTGAAAATGTTTTACTTCAAGACGTGTATCATTGTTATGCTCTTAGGAAGATTAGATTGCATTAACCAATGACCACTATCATTCCTTTTATTTATTTATTTATTTTTGAGGGAATCATTCCAATTCACAACTCAGGAAACAGAAAATTCTTTGTAACAAAATCACCAAATGAAATATGTAGAAAAAAAAGGAAATGATCATTACCATGGTTCATTGCAAAGGTTGTACTGAATTGTAACTTCACGAACAAACCTTTGCTGCCGCAAGGCATTCTGCACATCCAAACACATGAGTTGGCGTACAAAAATTGATAGGAAAAAAAAAGAGCAAACAAACTCCAGGAAAAAGAAAATGAAGCATTACTAATCTTCTTCTCAGGGAATGCAACTTCATCAGTTTTGTCAACCTTTAAATTGTATTATATGTATATGCATATGTATGATGTCCCTATATCTTCAGAAGCCAATAGGACAGTATCTTCTAATCCAAATTACAAGTGCTACACGACCATGACTCTTACAAAAAGTAACATGTGTGGAAGCATAAGAAAGAAACAGAAAACGTCTACCAATGAAACAAGGAAAGTGTAGTACCGAAGCTGCAGCTCTTGTCGTCATTGTGCGCTCCACTGACACAGGAGCAAGAGTTGGTTCCACTGCCGATGTATGTGTAAGCCTTGGCTCAAGATCAATAGTGCCACCGCCTTTCTGTCATAAATCAGAAACCAAGCAAATCAAAGATGATGAAGAACACTGAAGATGAGGAAAGGTTCTTTCAGCAAATGAAAATTGATTGAATTTAAATCTTATAATTGTTTGAAAGACAGATCTTATAAAATTTTAATCCAATATAAGCATCTAAACTTTTAAGAAAGAGCAAAACATATATAGAAGTGATAATGACACTAAAAATAACATAAGAATAAAATGGAAAAAAAGACAAGAAACTAAGAAAACATACTTTCACAATGCAGCATCGTTCAACACAATAACTACAACCAATTCCTGCACCCCAAGCACGTGAGCGGACATTGTTTCTTAAACTTGAAGTATAGCCTGCATTGCAAAACAGGATTAACACAAGGCGAAACCAAAATGCAAAAAAACAAAAAAAATCTGAAAAAAAGAGGTGTAACCTTGCCTGTGTGCTACAAGGATTGGGTGAGTCCCAATACACTTTCACTAATTCAAAATATCAATTAAACTAAATAAAACAAAGAGTATGACAGTGGGAAGGGTATGACAACCATAGCCTCGTATCACCTCATATGAACTAGTGACTTTACCAGCCAGTTTACCAGGCCATCTTAGTCTTAGTCAATATGTTCAATGTATATTATAAATTTCATCCAAGTTTTAATATAATGTTCTCTCCGTTCTCATGTCCCTCAAGCACTCAAAACCCTCTCTCTGCATCTGGCAAACCCGTTTTGTCTTATTTAAAGGGGCCTCTGATATTGTTTGATGATAATGCAGAAGCAATGGAAAGGGGCACGAAAGAAATTTATTTTCACTTTATTATATCTCTTGGGAAATCATACCAAAACCAGCATCCTGGGGAGTTCATCCCAATTATTGTAGAAAAAATCACAACTTGATATTGTAACCTCCATTGACGAAAATGAAATTGTGCTGAATTAAACAATTCTTTGAGCTGAATGCTTGCAAGCTCTACTTATCGATAAAAAACGTTAACCACACATTTTATCCAGTAGTAAGGCCAACTTGTTTCTCAAATTGAATTATCCCAATGCCCATTTTCTTCAGTCAACATAGCCAAATGGGGAAATAACCAAAGATATCCTTTTAAGAGTGAAAATACAATATATCGTTCAAAGTCTAGGTTTCAACAGAATCACATAAACATTCTTCTACTTCGATTTTGCAGTAAAATTTCTTTTTTTTAGAAAGTAAACTTTAAAACTAAATTAGAACTATCATAAACAAGCATTTGGTTATGAGTCTGTTTTAATCAATCAGAGAAAATGTATTATCTTTCTTCTAAACCGATCAATATCATTGAAAGCAAAGAAACATCATTCTTACAATCCTTTGGTGGAAGAACTCGAATAGTAGCACGTAATTCTTGGATAGCAGACGGAGGAGGGGTTGATGTTGGACAACAGTAGCCAGTGTGCATTAGTACTGGTGAAGAAAGAGCATCCATTATAGGTATAACCAGAAAAGGAAACATGAAACATTGCTGTGTATATATATCTAGAGAGAGATAAAGAGTTAAAGGAATATGCTGTCCACTTCTGTGTGAACCATATGATATGCATTATGTACACATCAAGATGTGTGCATACTGCATATCAATGACCCATCTTTGTTCTTTAACTTGCTTGAATTTGTATCTATACATATATATAAGTAGATATAAAGTACCAGCAACTAAATCAGAATCATTTGTGTATATATCTGTTCCCCACAGTTGAGCGCCTTTAACCTGCAAGTTGATGCTGTTAAAATTGCTGAAAAGTACATATAGAACATAACTATATGAAATCATAATAACGATGAAGAAAACTAGAATTGAATGCATCTACAATTCTAATATGCCTTACGTTCTATGCCAAATAAACTTCAAACAGGATATGTCATATCAGCATCATTTAATTAGTACCTTAGTCTATCTTTGAAACTCGCCCGAAACTGAATACTTAGCCAAAGTGTCAAAAATTCCAATTAGCATACATGAGAGAATGTTTTGCTCAACTTCACAGATCAATGAATTTAGGAAATAAACTAAAAATAAATAAACTAGAGTAGAAACTCTAATCTGACACTTCACTTTCCTGAACTCAACAATAAAATAAGTTCTGATAACTTGATAATGTGAACTGTGGTATGCATCTTTCATTCTTGTCCACTGGACTCCTCGTTCATTTTAACATACTATCTATTACTTCTAATCAAAGCTCTGACCAGATGTTTATGTAAGTAACTGATGTTTGAATAAAAAGTTTGGCACAAGCAGCACTTTTACTAGTTCAAACTCCACAATCCACATCAGGAAATTCAAGCTTGGTGTCTTGTCACTTTATATATCAGGAATCTATCAATCAAGGCACAAAGCCAGAAAACAACGTTCAACCCTTACCAATTTTTCCAACTCATGTCCTGAGCATAATTCATTCAATAGCACAAAAGCATAATATATGTTCCTAGTAATTTGTTACATTCTGATACTTACTTGACGATTTGTGGAGGTCACATATTCGGCCAGTATTCGAATTTCCAGAATTGGTCCATCTTGCAAGCTTTCGTCATTTTTATTATCTTGAGACGCTTCATGTTCTTTCCAAGATTTCAAAATTTCTTGCATGCATTCACCGGCTTTATAGACTAGCATAGAAGACTCTTGTTTACCTGCAAGTAAAAGTTATTAGTAGAAGCAGATTATCACACAAAAACCTGTAACAAATAATACTGACACGTGGACTTCATATAAAACAATGGTTTATGGTTCAAAAAATGAGAATTACAGCCACTCATTTTATTTCATGCTTTGGTGAAAATATATGTAGTGTAGCATATTATATAATTATTTTCAATTCCTAATGAGAAAATCCAGAAATTATAGCACCCACCCTTATAAATCCTGTGACCAGATAAATGCAAATAATATAGGAACCAACTAACATATAAGTAAGCGTCTTAGGCATGAAGTAAGGAACCAATTGTCACGCTATCCATATTCCATAACATGAACCGTTTACGCGTGAAGTAGTGAATGTATGAGCATAGTAGTCATTGTTCACTTAACAGCAAGGTGCATGATATGAATTTCCAGGACTGATTAGCAGAATAAAAAGTCATTCGTTTATGAAAAAACTGTGACTGCTGCTTCATGTCACAACTTAGCAGTACAATAGTTAGTAGCAACACAGAAGAATAGCCATCAGGTAATATTTCAATGACATAAAAGCTATTGCCCTAAGAAATACAGGCTCAATAATTAATAATAAACTTCCACGTACTAAAAGTAGAAACCAAAGTATCATAGATTACTGACCACAGTGACACAAAAGGCAAAACAAATCTGTTCTTCTAAGCAGTAAAAAATGAGTATCTACTCTATAGTGTCGAGAATGTATGTTTAAAGCAAGATTGTTTTGACATGTCATAATTCTTTTTGTTGAGGGGTACATGTCATAGCTTTTTGTCTGTTCCAACTTGTATTCAGATATGTGCATCATCGAAGGAAATAAGAAAATGGACAGGATGGCTGACCTTGAGATCTGCAATATCAAAGAAGAAATATCAATCATCAAATACAAATACTGAGACATAAGTTTAACAGGCTAATGGTAATAACCACAACAATGAACTTCAGTACAGGGTCCGCAGTTTTAAAGATTTTCATTTCAAACAAAACAATGCAAAACAAGGTAACAGAAGGAAATCCATTATTTCAAAGCAAAAGGCACACCCAAAGATGAGAGAAGAACTCTATAAACAACAGATAGTTTTAAGTTCCACCTAGCAGGATAAAGGGGCATGGTTCCCATACTCGAAGTTCAAAAAATAACAATGAAGTGGTAAACTTCCTTGGCAGACCCCTTGCACCCAAAACCTCCAATATCAATCGACTGTCATTAAGTTTAAACAGAAGTTCAAAGATAAAAATGAGAAGGCAACCCATAGCATCCACGTGATAAAAGAAAAAAGAACGCAACTGAAAAACCGAAGAAATTTTTGTTCTGATATACAGTTCAACCTTAAAAGGACAGGAACTGAAGAAGAGAGAACAATTACAAAGGTGATATGACACAAAAAGATGAGAACAAAGTTATATAATTTGAACTTTTTTAGGAGGTAAATAATTATAAGAGATAATAACACAAAAGTTCACATATACTTTCTTTATTCGAGAAAGCAAAAGTCCTGATCTATTAGATGTGTAACGAACAAGTATGACAATGGCTTCACACATTTAAAAGAACATGGTGACAAGAAACTTCTTTTTAAGGGAAAATAGATTACTAGAGAGAGTTTAGAGAGAGTTAGAAATTGACTTAATATATAAATATAAATGTGTGTGTGTGTTTGAAAAAACAAGAAAAAATACAAGGACTAATGAAATAGGATTTTTTGTAACAGTATAATCCCAAGCAGCAGATGAATGAAGCATACCCATCACTATCTCGTGCTCTACAACGGAAACGAGGTTCCCGGTGAGGTGTTTGAGGATTGCCTCTTGTCCGCGACATCCTCTTCCGTTGTTGGACACCACCAAAGGCTTCCTTATCTTTTTCTGCAATTCCATCTCCTTCTGCACATAAATCATCTGATTCTTTTTCACCAGGTTTACTTCGTTGTTCATGTCTGTCTCCTAAATCCAAATCTCTTTCTCTCTTTTTCTCTTTTATGTCCCTGTCTGACGGTTTCCAACCATCGTCTTTTTGTTTCTTAGGTTCACCAGTTGTATTTTCCTGCTCAGTGATTCTAACAGAACCGTCAGCTGACTCCTTCTCATGATGCTGACTCTCCTTTTCATTTGCATTTGGTAATTCTCTCTTGACAGAATCTTTCTCTCTGTCATAGTGTTCCTTATCTTCTTGTACATCCTTCCTGTCCCTCTCCCACTTGTCCACATCTCTCTCTTCTCTAAGTTCTTTGCTATCAATGTTTGGCCCACCTAACTGCACGTTATTTCGTCGATCATTTCTATCCTTATCCTTTTCCCCAAATTCCCTGGATCTTTTCCTGTCCTTATCCCTAAATTTCTCACCTTTCACATCAATTTTATTCTCTCCAACAGCTTCATGAGTTTCATTAGGAACCCGCTCCTTGACTGTTGACAGATCCTTTGGAACTTCACTATTGCTCTGTTGAGCATCCCGTGCAATACGCCATGAGTCTGAACCATCATTTACGGGTTCATAGAACTTTTTGTTCCTATTATTTTCTTTGGTATCTCTCCAAGTTGAGTGAGAACCTGCCACGGAGTAGTTGTCTTTTTCAAATTTTATATCACCCCGAAAATCAATATGGGAACTCCTATCAGTTCTCAATTCTTTCTCATCAACCCTAGGTTCCATTCTGACATCATTATCAGCTTTACTAATTTGAAGATCTATCTTGGTGCAAGTATACATGCCTCGAACATCCTGCTTAACTTCCTGGGTTTCACTCTTAATATCTCTAACGTCCTTGGAGCTTTTCAATTCCAACCTATTCTCAGATGCAGCCTGCTGATCGGTGGAGTTGGTCGAAGACGTAGATACGCGATGTAGCTGGGAAGGTCTCTTGTCAAACTCACGGGCGTCAATCCGTTGGACTTTAGCCGATCTTCCTTCAGGCCCATGTTCAACAGGTAGATGAAAATCATTAGTAACTGTTTGATTTAGCTTGCCAGGAGTTGAGAATATGCCAGCTTCCTCATAGGGCCGTTTCAGAGGTGTAGGATGTCCTCCTTCCTCGTGGATCCTCTTTGAAGGACCACTCATAGTTCTTAATTATATCTCCAATAAATAAGAAAGAAAAACTAATTGATCATCGAACTTCAGTAGATGTACAGTCAACAGCACCTGCGGACATAAAACTGATATTAGCATTTCCTTCTTCGAGTTAGGGATTACTTCATTAATCGATAAAAATGAATGAATCGTAAAACTTGTGATATTGCTAAATGAGAACTAAGTAAACCATAAATACTGAAATCAAGCAAACAAAAAGATCTATTATAGCATACATATAAAGGATTCTAATACCTAAAGTTACTATTTTTTTAGACGCACCTAAAGTTACCATTTGGAGAAAATTAAGAAGCGATTTCAGCATAGATGGTTCATCATACGCAACTCCGATTTATACAAGACCACAAGAATCCATGTAACCAATAAAGATCATACCTTTGCATGAGACGTACATGTACAACTTCAACCTAGAACTTATTACAAGAAAGTGATTATAAACCTTCAAAGCAATCAATAGACAGAATCAAAAGATGGAAAAAAAAGAAGGGATTTCCCGACAAAATCATTTTTTCCCTAAAAAAATAGACTAGAAAGCTACCACTAAAATCTCGAGCATAAAACACCGATAACAGCGTCTTAAGATCCAACGAGAAACTTACAAAAATGGAAACAAAAGAAGAAAAAAAAACAACCACCACGAGGCAGAATTCAACAGCGGCCAGAAAGTAAAGAAGCAACCTTTGTGAGACTTAATATGTAAGATCAATGCACTAATTGAGCTCCAAAAATTCCAGAAAGAAATAAGCCTCCATGCAAAATTGGGAGCCTAAAATGAGAAGCGCCACGAGATTGCAATGATTCCGAATCAAAACCCTAAAACTCGACGAGGAGGGGAAGAGGAATACCTACGAAAGTGGCTCTGCGTTCCGCCCTCGGCTTCGTTTTGTTCTTCCAGCAATTAACGAGAAGAGAAAAAAAAGAGGTCTCGTCTTGCCATATTTATATTTCTTCGCGACTGCTTAATAACAACGGGGAGGAGGGCGAAGGGGCGGTAAGATGCACGCGAGGACTACTTTCCGCCTCGCTCCTTATCGTGAGACGGTAAATCTCAATCGTTGATCTTGTGGGCTATTAGATTTTGCACCGTCTGATCCTTTGTCAGTTTTCGGGGATTTGTCTTTATAGAAAAAGCATGCGCTTTGAGATTCGGGAAGTGAGATCCCTAGATTGATATGCGGACTGGGCTTTAAAGTAGGCCTTTGGGCTGCTCTTTTTCTGTGCCTAGTTTAAACTCAGCCTAAAGAATTCTTAGGATGTATTTGAATTGAGAAAAAAAGAAAGATAATAAAGGAAAAGATAAATATTACCCTTGCTTGCATAAAAAATTTTATATAAAAAAAATAAAAAATAAATATTTTAACTAACTAAAAATTATTATTTTTAAATAATTTTATCCTCCATTCCATCTCCTCTTGTTATCTTTCCCTTTCCTTTTCTCCCTTCCCTTCTTCTATCCAAAAGGTGCTTGGGTGATTTTTTTATAGGCAATTATTTTTTCAAAATTAAGATTGCCTTTACAATATTGCAATTTGACATCATTTAATTATTTAG
>LTAE01006721.1:0-12902 GCA_001647135.1 Pontederia paniculata
GCAATCGGATCATTTTTTGTGGGGAGATGCCAGGTCGAGGATGTTGTACACCACATCTCGTTTCTTCTTAGAGAGTGGGGTGTGGGGTAGGGGGGCTTCTCATCCTCAGTTTGTTTGTCATTTTTGCCGCTCTTTCTTCGAGAGCGTTTACTTGTACATGACTCTTTTCTATAAATATATACATGGATGACAACCGCATCACCGGAAGTCATCCTTCTTCTCCTCAAAAAAAAAAAGTGACAAGTGCAAATTAGAAAGCCGTAGTCTTAGCAACATAATTATGCTAGAGGATGATGCCTTTTTATGTGCATTGGTAATTATTGTTACAATGCGGAAAATAATGCGCACACACACACAAGAAGATAGAATGAAAAACTCCAATGAGATAAAAAGTCTTTTATTACCAACATATTAATGTTTTTCCTCTTGCATGTTAAAAAAAACTAAAAACTTCTTATTAAGTATAGGTCAGAAACCTTGGCAAGCCAGTGGAACTTGCAGGTCAATATTACAAGGATGGTGCTGATGAGGTACCTGTCTTATTATAGAAGAATTTAAATATATGATTCTCTTATTTGAGGTATAGTGTTCAAAACTTGATATAGTTGTCCAAAATTTTAGGTCAGTTTTCTGAACATAACTGGTTTCCGTGACTTCCCCTTGGGAGATTTACCGATGTTACAGGTTTGTTATAATTAATTATTTGGTAGTCTTTTTATCTTATTCTTTCACTATCTTTAAAGTTCTTCGGGTCTGTATTTACTTGCATTTTAACAGGTCTTGCGTTATGCATCAGAAAATGTGTTTGTACCTTTGACAGTCGGTGGTGGTATAAGAGATTTTACAGATGCAAATGGAAGGCAAGTGTTCTTTTTTATCTTGAAACATTGCATGCTTTATCAGTCTCCAACCTTAGGTGACCCTAGTTAGGTTCCTAGTTAAGGTGTTCTAAGTCTGTGCTTGCACATACATCATGTTTCTGTCTGATCTAATCCCCCAAAAAATGAAGCAGTTACTGAACCAATTGTTGGCCAAGGCATGTGTTCTTGGCATTTCAAATTTTAGTCAATTATCTACTGAGACGTCAGGACCTTTTGACGGCAAAACATATGTTTTTTTTTTCAGTTCTTTGGGTTTTGCTGCAATCTTGTTGCCCAAAATCCATTGTGGTTTTTCAAATAATTTTATTTGAGAGGGCTTTTGAATAAAATTAGTACTCGTTGCAAAGTACTAGGGCTTAAGTTGTTTGAGAGATAAAATGATAACTACCGAAAAATATTAGGACATAACTGAATCCTTGATAGAATTAACTATGCAAAATCGTTAGTCCCAGTGGCATTTCAATGACGGATCTAAGTTTTAGTTGCGTTATATCTAAAAAATTATTCTAGCTGCATGTAAAGTTGGATTTTTTTTCTAAGTTGATGTATGATTTGGCCAATTTGAAATACACCGAATTGATGTATTTTTCTTTTCCTGTATGTGAGTCATAGTTGCGTGACACATAAGTTGAAGAAAATCAAGCTATTTGTTTATTGTTTTTAACATTCTTAGGTGTCAACCTATCAGTTACACCTAAAAATGTTAGTAACTAAATCAGACATAACTACGCCTAAGAACTTTACACCTAAGAACATAGTTAGGTGTTGGGATCATGTTTAAGATGTTTATTCAACTCTCATGGTGATTTGATGAATTTGACTGAATGAAAGAAAATGAATATCAAAATTTGTTAAAATCACATTTTGACTCCTTTTTTAGTCCATCTGCTTTGAGCTGTTAATACAAATTTTAGGCTTAATTACTCTGCAGATACTATTCAAGCTTGGAAGTTGCATCAGAATACTTCAGATCTGGTGCAGATAAGATTTCAATAGGAAGTGATGCAGTATTTGCTGCAGAGGAATATCTAAGATCTGGAGTATGCAATTATAGTCTTGTGCCTTCTATATTAGGTGGTTTTAGATTTGTAAGTTTTCCCTGTCTTTTTTTTAGGTAAAAACAGGAAAGAGCAGCTTAGAGCAAATTTCTAGAGTTTATGGTAATCAGGTACTCATGTTTAATTGACTAATTGGTGTTTCCAACATTGCCATTTATGATCTTATTTCACTTCCACCTATTTTAATTTTTGTCATTTATGCTTTGAAGTAAGACTAGAAAACTAATCGTTGAAATGACATTTTTCACTTTTCAAGTTTATAAGAGCTAGGTTGCGCTTCAATCTTTTTTAGGTCAAACTCTTCAATTTCTTTTCATTTTAGACTAGAATTTTTTTTCTTTACTAGTTACTACTATTGTGAAGTCAAGGATACTAACTGGATATCCATATATCTTTTCAGGCAGTGGTGGTTAGTATTGATCCTCGCAGAGTATACCTCAAGAGTCCTGATGATGTTAAATTCAAGGCAATAAAGTTGACATCCCCAGGTACGGTTCTGTTGAATATGGGCTTTGCAGCAGCCTTTATGTGATCTCATCTTGTATTGCTTGTTGTCCTATCCACACTTTTCTTATTCCTTCGAGTTGTGATCAGGACCCAATGGAGAAGAATATGCATGGTATCAATGCACGGTAATCCTCCTTTCTAAATAATTTATGATGGTTGTTTATCTGTTTGCATAGCTTGTCTTGTTCTTGTCTTGATTAGCCTAAATAACTGAGCTCATGGCATGGATGACTACACAAGCTCAGTAGTCATCCTTCCCTTCGTCAAAAGAATAATGAGCTGAGCTTCATGACTGGTTACTGCATTATTTGATGATATGTGACCAAGTCTCTAAGACTTGGGTCCTATTCATGTCCTTCACCATGGAAAGAACTAATGTTCCTTATTACATCCAGAAATATTGATAGATGTTTGCTTTTTCTAAAGGACATGAACTAATGTTCCTTATTACATTCAGAAATATTGATAGATGTTTGCTTTTTCTTTCTTGTGCCAACTTGATGAATTTTTCATGTCCTACATATGTAATTTGGGGCAGCTGCTGTTTAATTTCTGTTCATCTCTGATGATAACTTCTAGTTGAATAATGTCTGTGTTATATATGAACTTGTATTCCTACATGTTTGAGTTATGGATTCATGGACATATATATCTTGCCTAAACAGGTCAGTGGTGGGCGTGAGGGTCGACCAATTGGAGCCTATGAGCTCGCCAAAGCTGTTGAAGAGCTTGGAGCAGGGGAAATATTACTGAACTGCATTGATTGTGATGGTAAATCATTTCAGTATCTGAAAGGCAGTTAATGTAGTGCCTTCATGCATTCTTTTTATCTTCAAAACTTTGACATTTTTTTTTCTAATTCTTTTCTATTTTTATATAATGTATACATATCATTTTAGATTATTTCTGTGATGAAATTACACAATTGAACATTTATAAGTTCTTTCTTTTATGCACAAAGAATCCTTGAAATACACTTGTAATGCTTAGTAATACAAACATCAACTCATCATTTGACGTATGAAACCGTTGCCTGGTAGTTGTAGTTAAAAATTTTCTTGTGACAGGTCAGGGTCAAGGGTATGACATAGACCTCGTCAAGTTAATATCGGATGCTGTTACAATCCCTGTGATTGCAAGCAGCGGCGCAGGCACCGTTAATCACTTCTCGGAGGTCTTCCAGAAGACTCATGCATCAGCTGCTCTAGCTGCTGGAATTTTCCATCGGAAGGAGGTAAGTTTTAGTCATGTGACTAATAAATTCCTGCAACTCGATGAGCAAACTATGCCTTCTAGAGGCATTTTGTAGTTCTGTATTTAATTGGTGAAAGTTGAAAGACTTTGTTTTCTCATCTAATTAACATCTGTTGCATCAGATAATTGTGTGGAAATTTATGTAACCATTATAATTCAAGTAGATGATTTTTCCCTGGTAATTATTGCATGATGATTGGTTAGTCATTGCGACATGGTTCACCTCTTTCATTCTGTTGCTACATGCATAAATTAAAGTGCCAGAACAAAGCAGTAATCTAAAAATACTTCTGTGCTGGTTGATGAAGTTTCCCCATCTCGAATCCTAGTTTTTTGCGTCAATGCACTGTGAAATTATCGTATTGATTTAAAACCATGGATACTACTATGCAAAGATGATGACAGTCCATTGTGCTCTGTTATTGCAGGTCCCAATTTCAGCTGTGAAGGAACATTTGCTAGAGGAAGGCATTGAGGTCAGAATGTGCTATGCCCAGCAACCAAGCACATCTGTTGCAATAAATTAGACCCAAAAAAGGGTCCTTGTTATGCGGGTGCTTCTTTTTCTTCATGTGGACGATAATGTCTGTTTTCTTCTGCATTCTGACATTTCTGATGGTATTTATCTTGGAGCTCAAAGTTGCTTCATTCTCCTTAATGTTAGAAGGGAAATTGTAACTTCAGCTAGTTCTGATACTTTGGGATTTTAGTTCAGTCTGATGGACGCAGATATTTGATTATTTGGTGATTTTTTTGAGAGCATAACATTTTTTTCCTTATATTTGGAAGAAAGATATACGTACCAAGATCCATGTATAAGAAACATTTAAGACATGAGATCCAATAAAAAATATTTCTCGTATCTAACGGACTGCGTCCCTCTGAGGCATGTACCTCCTAGAATGTTCATATTCCTCTTTCAGTATTAGTATGACACTAAAAGAGCGTGTTTAATGTGTTTGGATTGGGAAAGACGAGTGTAATAGAGATGAAAATAAAAATTACTCTTCTTCTTTGTTTTTGATACTTCATATTATTTGTGCTCATGGTGAAAGAGCGAAATGATATTTTCTCGAAATCAAATTATGGGGTCAACTGGTTTTTAAACAAAGTTACTTTTAGATTAAAATTAAATAGAATAATAAATTATTTTCGTTCATTTACCTCTCTTTTATTAATCTCTTTTTCATAATATGCAATATCAAGTTGTAAGTGAATGCTGTCAACTTTGAAAAAGAAATTACTTAAGTTCACAAATTTTCTTGGAGTAGAAATATATATATTAAGCTTTCGTAAGTGTTTTAAGAAGTGATATGGAAATTAGAGGTTTATTTATTGGCACCTATTCGATTAAACTTGCTACTGATCGTGATAAATTAAACGGCTATTGGGTTATATTAGAGTTCTAGCGAGGCTGAGGTTATGGAGATTATTTCCGTGTAAATAGGAGAAAAAAAACATCTCCAATTTTATTTTTACGTACACGCAAGTCCATCAAACTCCTCAGTGAATTTGTCCTATGTTGAGTCCAATAGGGTAAATCAAAAGTACCGAAAAAGATAATAGAAACCCATAAGATAGTGAAGATGCGATATTAGACATCTACCCCGATATGAAAGACAATATGTATAATATTTGACAAAAAAAAAACGATATTACATATAGTAGACATTGAATAGATTATTTATTTTATCCTATTTTACTTTTTTTTCATGATAATCTTATATAATTTTTACAATTTTTTTTCAATCAAAGAGTTTGAATCTAACTATTGTAGATGTAGGTGTATCCTATTTACATCTCTACTAAATTTATTTATTTATTAATTTATTTGCTACTATAATATAAAGTATAAATTTTAGGATTTGATGGAGATGTATATGTTTAAAGATGATACATCGTGTAAAATCGTTAGATTTGAAATTTATAATTGATAAAAATAAATAAAAATATAAAATTAAATAAATTGTTTATTTTTAATAATAGATCTAAGATTCAGTGATTCGGATGATAAGATCCTACTATTTATTAAACTCAGTATTTTATTATAGTAAAAAAATTAATTAAAAACTAATAAAAAATATCGGTCCGGCATAACAGGCTAGGCCGAATCTCTAGTCGGGGCTGGGACTCGCGAGCCCGAGTCTCCTTCGCCTCTCTCCCGCGGTCGGACAGCAACTCTACAGCGCTCGCCGTCCGCCGTCTCGCCACCTACATCGGAGATGGCGTACTGGGAGGCTCGCAAACTTCCTGTTATGTGGTACCTGCGGCACCCTCCTCTCATTCGAATCCATCCACTTCGCCAAGTGTCCCCTCTGCCGCTTCAAGCGCCCCGTTAAAGGTCACACCTTTCACCCGAAATCTGTGAAAAAAAAACTCTCTTGAGCCCATAATGAACACTAAACCCTGTGCCCCCTCGCTGCGGCTTCATTCTGACGGCCAAAGGTCGCACCTTTTACCTAAATATGGGGATTGCATTCCATCTGTCTCTATGTAGCTCCTCCGAGCAATTATGGCAGCGAAAGAAAAGAAGCAAAACATCCTGTCGCAATTGATGTTTTCCTTCTTTCTTTCCCCTGTGAAATCTATTTTGTTCCTGTGTCATGGTCTGTTACTTCAGAATAGTTTTAGTACATTGCTTTGTTCTGTTTACAGCTGTTTAATGTGAAATTGTTATTTGGCTGTTAAACTCTGTTAAGTTTTAGTGATATCTACAGCAAAAGATGATGTTCTTTACATTCTGCTCATAATCGTGAATTCTGTTTCCAGAGATTGTAGGACAAGAGACAAGGTACACTATTGCAGCTGAGGTATGCCTTTGTCGTACCTATTCAACATCTCTATCTTTGTTCTTTTCTTCACAAATAAGGCTCGTATGAATACTATATGTTCAAAGTATTTGCCTTGAAATGTATCTGCCATGATTATGAGTCACTGTTAAGTTCTGTTAATTTTCTTTTCTCTTAGAGTATTCGAGAATTAATGAATGACAAGAGCTAAACAGTAAAACTAAAGATGTATTTTTATAGAAAATTTGTTCATACTGAAAATACTATAGCATGGATGGAGTATAATTAGGTCGAGCTTTTGGATTTGACTTCATGGGTTTCAGGATCTTTATACAACATCAACAAGATATGTGGTAGGTCGGTATTTCCTTATCCTCTTTGAGGTATTGCTAGTTAACCATAGTCAAAGAATTAGTGGAACAAGTCAATTGAGGTCCTTTCATTGAAGAAATTCATAGGTTGCAAATTTAAACTAGTGTTATTAGAAAGATGTAATGCATATTTGTCTTTGGACAAGAATGAAGACAAATGTAGTGGCAGGAAAAAAACGAGGTATATAGTTTAAAAGAAGCTGTCCATGTATATATTTGTCATGTTGGTAAAGAATATTTGATTGTTTGCACAAAAATCTTGTACATTTTTTGGGTTTCAAGACATCTATTGAAGGCATTATATTTTTTTGTGTTCTCAAAAACATATATATCAGTTTTTCTCTCATATTGGAATAGCATAGTATGGCAGCTTCTTTACATATGTAGGCCTTTGTCATTAGTTAAAATATGTAGGCTTCTCAAAAGAAAATATCGCAATATAGAATTCTAGCTCCTCTTTCATCTGTCTTTAAATGTGTGGTATTTGACTTTTAGTGTCTATGTAAATAAGAAACACTATAACTTTTAATAACCTTTGAATTCTGTAAACTTGCTAATGAAGGGTTTAATTGCGAAGAAGATAAAATGTATGGATATTAAGACTTGAATTGTCAAAAAAAAGAACACATTTGAACCTATAAGCACAAAATGCAATATCTCATCCGGTTCAAAGTTCTAGTTTGATCATGTAAATATGTAATTAATGATAATAATAGCTATTTAAATGGTTTTGTGTTTTAAATGTTCAAAAAATAACACCTCAATAAATTCATAATAACAACAAAGAAACAAATATTTTCTCAAGAAAAACATTGAGTAATAGTTAAAATAAAAAATGTGGTTATACAACATAAACAAATAAAAAAGGTACCATCCGGAAAAAAATCTGACTGCCTGGTGCCTTCCCTGCTCGTGAACATAGTAAGGGTTCCTTTCTCACGATCAAGGAGGTGAGAGAGAGAGAGAGAAACCATTAGAAGAGCAGTGACATCAGGGCAGTGGCAGCAGCAAACCAACGGTGGTGGCAGCAGTTGGTCGGCAGCAAAGGCAGCAGGTCAGCAGCGGCAGACACATATTGCACTATTGAATCAAATTGGCGAAGAGATTAGGCTTGTCATAACTTATAAGAGAAGCATAATGACATATAATTCAGGTAAAAAAGTAATTGGGATGTGTTTTTCCACCATTCTACAATCCTACCGCATGCTGGCAAAAAATGATCCAAGGTGGGGTCGAGCACGAAAGCTGGCCGTCAAGACATAAAATCGTCTGTTTTTGCGCGTTGACACGGGATTTTCACAACATGAATTACCCAATGTTATCCCCTTGCTTAGAATGTGTTTTTTAGCATCACTTAGCCTTGCTCATAAAAGTGAGGAATAACAACTTGTATACCAAACATACTTGTTTTGATTTTTCAAATTTCTTTCTTCATATTTTATTTGTTTTTTTAGACAGCAAGCATAGAACATGAAGTAAGAAACACTCGTTTTAATTTTTTATTTGTTTTATTTGTTGTTTAAGTTTAATTCATAATGGCTCATTTATATCCAGAATAATAAAAAATTAAAGAAGTGACTTCTTATGTCATGCAACCTCAACAAATAGAAACCTTTTTCTGTGTTCACTATTTCGCTATTGAAAGACTTCAATCTAATATAATAGTGTCTAGTTCTAGAAGAGCTCCCCCTCAAAAATTCCCAGAAGAGGTAAACTAAATTGCATCTACGTATATCGCCAATTAGTTATTCAGTAGGACTAAAATGTTCCATATTTTTTGAAATAACTTCATTGGAACTTTAAGAACTAAAACTCTTTAAGTGAATAAGAATTCCAAATCATATGAACTAAAACGCTTTATTGATGAACATTACTTTTTTCATTGTTTTGCTCCTCTGAACATCATAGAACAATCTCTTTTATTTATTGATGTAATCTCTAAGTACAATATTGAATCATATTATTGCATTTTTACTAGCTGCATAACTGTCTGTTTACAGTAAGGCATAAACTTAACAGAAAGGTGCTAACAGCTTGGAATCAAGATGCTGACTGGAAGATTGTCGAAGCAGAATATGTCTTGTATAAATGCCATGCCATTTTCACATTCTCAGTTATTATCAGCTGTATTTTTTTACTCGCAAAGAGTCGATTATAACATTGGGGCAGAAAACAAGACATACGAGATCATGGGAGAAGATGATGCCTCCTATGCTGATGTTCCAAGGCCTAGCCCAAAATGGCAGAGGAAGCCTTACCCAACCCCCATGAAGATTTTGATACGAAGGGCAAAGGAAGAGAAAAAAGCAAGACAGGAAAACCCGTGCCGGATCCTTGAACATGCCCCTGAAAATGGCCTTCTAGTACCACATCTCGTTGAAGTAGCCCACAGAGTTTATAATGCATGGGAATCATTGAATTATGGTCTTTCTAAACTTGTGGAATCTGATTTAGGCATTCATGTTAACAGATGCAGGTAAGTTGTTTCTCATCTAACTGGAATATTGAGTATGTACATCTTTTTCTGCCTTAATATTCATTAATTAGGACAAGAAGTAGGCAAGATGAGAGCAATTGACACTCTTCCTGACCAGGTTTTGCTCAGAATTGCATATTGGGCATGTTGGACATGAGATAAGGACTTGTGAGGGTCCGAAATGTGGTGCCAGGAGATCTACCCATGTTTGGAGAAGAGGAAGAATCAAAGATATCATTGGCCTACCATATTGCTATCACCTTTATGACAGAGTTGGGAAACCAAGAGTTGTGCACAAAGAAAAGTTCAAAGTACAAAGGCTTCCAGCAGTAGTCGAACTGTGCATCCAAGCAGGTCTTGAACTTGAAGGCTACCCAACAAAACGAAGAAGTAGGCCAGTTTACTCAATTGACGGGAGGATTGCTGACTTTGAACAAGACGAGAATGAAGATGTACTTACAGGGAAACCTCTTGATTCAGCAGCTCAGTTTATCCCATTGAGCATCAGAAATAACTCACAGGAAGAGGGTGTCACAATGACAATGAGCGAAATGGGTGCTAAGACACTGGAGTCGTGGTTTGAAATGAGATCAGGAGCCATCAAACTAATGGAGAAGTATAGTGTAATTACCTGTGGATACTGCCCTGAAGTCCAAGTAGGGCCTAAAGGACATAAGGTGAGGATGTGCAAAGCTACAAAACATCAGCAACGCGATGGTATGCATGCATGGCAAGAGGCCACTATCGATGATCTGATCAGACCGAACTATGTGTGGCATGTGAAGGACCTTCAGGGTCCCCCATTGGTCAATGAGCTTAAAAGGTACTATGGAAAAGCTCCAGCAATTGTGGAGCTTTGTGTGCAGGCTGGTGTGGCAGTACCTGAACAATTTAGGAGCATAATGAGGTTGGACGTTGTGCCTCCAGATCGAGATGAATATGATTTGGTTGCATAAAGTTTTATTCGAAATTGCTAAATGCGTCAGCTAGGTAGGAGGAAGATAAGCAATGACAACAATTGTTCTGCCATAAAATGCAAGGGTGAAGCTGCAAGCTGCTGTAGTAGATTATTATGATCCAGTTAGAATATGATTTGGTTGCATAAAGTTTTATTCGAAATTGCTAAATGCGTCAGCTAGGTAGGAGGAAAATAAGCAACGACAACAATTGTTCTGTCATAAACATGCAAGGATGAAGCTGCAAGCTGCTGTAGTAGATTATTATGATCCAGTTAGTTAGGAGGATGGTGAACATTTGCAACAGTTGTTCTTCTGTGATAAACATGCAAGGGTGAAGCTGCAAACCGCTGTTAGTTAGCTTATTGTGATCCTGTAGCAATATTGGAGTACCTCATTTTTTGTTATTAAGTGGCATCTTTCAGTTACATTAGATAATTTTCAGGTAATTTTTTAACCAGTGTGACTTTTCCCGTAAATATTGCATGTTGATTTGTTAGTCTTACGGGACAATGGTTTCACTTCTGTCATAAATGATTACTGTAGCTATTATGGAGTTAAAAGTGTCAGCAGCAGGTGATATGACTGTTGCTCAGAAACCAAGTATGGCTGCTGCAAGAACTTAGTTCGAAAATGACTGTTCACTTATGCACTCATACACTTCTGAGGTTTCTCTTTCTCTGCATTGTGCCATTTATGGTCATTATTGTTCAAATACAGAACATTGCTTCATTCCTCATGATGCTAGGACTACTTTAACTTCTTTTATGTTTTTTGTGCCACCAATATTTGGCCATAGCATTTTGATTAATTCGATTTGAGGAATAACGATATATTTGTTGGGATGATTAGCTTATTTATTCAATCAGGAGCTCAAATAGTTTCTATTATATGAGCCAATTTTGTTCTTAACTGTTTTCTTTACCCAGTCGGAGTTCTTCCACAGTTAGAGCTGAAGTACTTTTCAAAGTGTAATAATGGATCGATAATATATTGCTTCTTACTAAGGTTTTTTTTTCCTTTTTTTAACATCACAATGCCTTTGTTTTCTTTCTTGCTTGCCCATGAGGTATATGTTAAGAATATGAATATAAAGATATTCTTCGTATATACTTAAACTTTTACAATCATTGATAGTGGGGCTTAAACTTTTACAACTGTTGATAGTGTAGGAGGACAGAGTCTAGAGGTTAAACTCTAAGAGAGCTCTTATTAAATTTAATTTTCCTTCTTAGTTATGAACCTAGCGGGTTGTGGTAAGTTAAAAATACAAATGACAGTCCACAAATAAAAAAATATTAAAAATATAAACATGAAAATATCATTTAAATTGTTTAAGATTATTGATAACATATTTAATTTTATATGATATTAAGTAAAATCGAGAGATTTTGAATTTAAATTTTAATAAAATTTTCATTCAAATTTTTTTAATTGTCCACATGAAGGATTAGTTTAGATTAAAATTGTCAACGCAATTCATGCGGATGTAAATTATGCTAAAAAATATTAAAAATATAAATATAAAGATGTTTTAATACTTAAGTTTTTAGAATTATTGATATCAAAGTCTAATCTTGCATAGTTGTTGAACAAATGAGATCAAAAGAGAGAAAAAATATCTATTGGTCGATATTTGATTTGACTTTAGTGTGTAATCTATTACTTATTTTCATGAATCAAATGTTTATTGGATTATGTTGGAATTAAAGAAATATCATTTTCTGATTAATCAAATAAATAATTTTAATCTATTTCAAAAATTTTATTATCATTTAATCAAGGTTCGTCCAGTGTGCCCTGATTTAATTAGCTGCGCGTCAATCGAATTCCTAAACTATTTTGAGGTAAAAAAATTCGAAACAAAAGATAATTTGAAAGATTGTTTAATTCTCTTCCTATGGGGTAAATTACGCGAACGGTCATCCAACTATATCCCCATTCCCGTTGCAGTCACTAAACTTCATTTTGTAACAAGAATGTCATCCAACTTGGAAAAACTTTCAAGCGCGATCACAATGACCGGCTACCACCGGTTTCCAAGTGAATCCGCTTACGTGGCGGCCATAGAAAAAAGTTCTCTCTCCTCCACGTCGATCAATATTATTTTAATCTTATTTTCTCTTTCATACGTGACAAAATAACTTAATTTTTTCTCTTTCCCAGGTTGGTCCTCATTTCACCGTGCGTTAATCCTCTCTATTTAACACTGACTCCGTTGTCTGCTTCCATCTCCGGCGACGACGACTTTCTTCAAGCTTCAAGCTCCTCGCCGTCAGTGATCGTCCTGGTCGGTGTGGATCTTCTTTTCCTTCGAGGTATGCAAGCTTCTCCACTCCAGTTGTTAGTCGCCCTCGCTCATCATGATTCTCCCTCTCCTGGTCTTCGGCGGTCTTCGTCGTCCTCTTTTTCTCGTGTCGCCTCTCATCGTCTTCTCTTCTCGTGTCGCCTCTCATCATCCTCTCTTCTTGTGTCGCCTCTCGTCGTCCACGCCTTCAATGATTATCCCTAAACCCTAAACCTACATTTTTTAATACTACGAAATTGCAGCAACCCTACGCTTACACAATGTCATCGAGGACGCCCATTAGAAGATGTGATTGCGGAGAA
>LTAE01006722.1:0-10062 GCA_001647135.1 Pontederia paniculata
TTGTCTTCATTTGATATCCATCGGTCGTCCGCACGCCATCTTCGATCGATCGATCTTCATCCTGTCACCTGCTTTTGTCATCCGCTGCTTCTACACATGAGCCTTCGGACGTTCACACCAGCCTTGGCAATCTCCCGGTCGTCCACTATCTCCATTCTGAAGTCTTTGGTCGTCCATTGTCATCATCCTCAGTTCTTCGGTCGTCCTCTCTTCATCATCGGACGACCTTTCCTTCCCTTAGCCAAAACACTCCTTCGGCTAAGTCTCCTCACTGGACGTCCACTTCTCCTTGGACCGCCCGTTCTTCATCCCCTTTTTATAAGTGTGAAACCTTCGATCGCCCACTGTTCTTCATCGGGCGACCTCTCATGTTCAGTCCTTGTTTTGGTCGTCCTTTAAATATCTCCGATCGATCGTTCAGTCTTTGACTTCACTTCTCAGACCCTTGCCTCCAACATTGGTCGACCACTTCATATACTATGGACGACCACTGCACACATATGCATGTGAAGATGATTTGCGAGATGATGTTAATATTGAAGGCGTTGATATCGACGACGAAGAAGATGATATTGAAGATGAATACGAGATTTCATCCTCTTCGATTAATGGATATAATACGAACAATGATTCTAATGATGTTGAATAATATTATTCATTATGTTAATTTGTTTACTATATTATTATATAATATTTTATCATGATTATAATATTAAGTTTTATGTTCAATGACTACTAGTTTACGATGAATCAACACATTGACACGATTGATCTGTCAGACACGTGATTCTCTTTACTTTCTCTTGAGTGAAATATTTTTCATGTTATTTATTTTTTAAATTCAAAATTTATCATTCAATTTTTTTTAAAACGAAAATATTATAATTTCTTAAGAGCCTCCAGATATTAGGAATCAGAAAAACAAATGCAACTGAGAGTGGAAATATTTGAGAGAAGTTATCTTCAACTTATGAAGTTTATAAAAAAAAAATAAAATCGTTAACAAGTCAACGGACTCGAGGAGGAGGAGGGGGAGGAGGACGATATTTTGGTAAAAATGTTAAATTATCATTTATTTTAAAGGTTGCATAATTGAATCTTATTCACATTTCTTGCAATGAGAGAGAGGAGGAAAATGAGGAGGAGAAGAAGCACAATGACGAGGATTATGAGTGATTTGTATAACTTGCAAATTATATTAATTGATACTTATTTTCTTAAGAACTATTGCAAATATATCTTCAACGTTGATTTTTATTGCAGTGGGCAAACAACGATGATGCCTATGACGATGAGAAGGGGAGGAGAACGAGGACGACGAGTAGGGAAGAAGAATGACAAGGACGACAAACTAACAACACAAATTTTGTACAAAAACTGCAATGTGAAATATTTGTGATTGTTATATTATATGTGTGATTGTTACTTTGTATACTTATATATATTGTGTATTTTTGAAACTATGATTTTGTAGATATATTTTTTTAATTTTGGGACGGTCTTAAGGACCCTCTCAAATGGGGCCCGATTCTTAGCCCAAATGGGGCTTTTTAACCGCCTCCCCCCGCGTCTGGCGAGACTGCCCCAAACTTCATTTGCAACCACCTTGTTTGCGTCCGACCATTTTCATCGCTTGATCGCCTCAAATATCGAATATGAGGCAGTCTACACATATTTGAGAAGATCTTGACTGCCCCAACTACATTGATGTATTTCTTATATCTTATATTAATCAATAATTATATTATTTATGAATAATTGTTCACCACCAAGTAAAAATCCTGTGCGAAAAGTTGATTTATAGTTGTATAAATTTAATTGGAGACAACCCTCATGCATCCAAAGTTGCAGTGCATCTTAATAAACTCATCCTTTCTAGTTGAGTTGTAGTTGTATAGCTTTTGCTGTCTTGCATAGTACTTCTCATACACCTTTTCAGTGAGAGTTGCTGCTCAAAGGTTGATGAGTAGCTTCATGAGTCAGGTGATGAGCTACATCTAGTAGATGCTCCAGATCAACATGATCAGGGTAATGCTGGAGAAGTCTCAAGTTTGACATGAAATCGCCTTTGAGAAGCTCCCGCCTGATGCACAGCAGCATGGCACAACAGACTCGAAGCAGCATCTCCTGCACCACCGGAGCTCCGGTGACTTTTATCTTCTACCAGTAGAATATACAATTCATGGAGTGACTGAGCTACCTGAACGCCTGAGGGATTGCTGAGGAGACAGTCCCATATCCTCATGATGGAGCCAAGTTCGAATTCCTGAGTTAACAACAATGTGATCCACCTGAATGCATAGAACTGGGGATTCATCTGGAAATTGTAACATGTGAATATATTATGCTCTGTGAAGACGATAAAGAAACAAATATCAGATTCGATCATCTTCACAAAATGAGAGAAAAAAAACAGAACTCTTTACTCCTTACTTATAATAGCATTTTAAAGGTACATGTGACTTGCCTTCTTAGAAGTGCTAAAGACAACAAAGATTATACAACATGGTAGCCGAAATTTCTTTCTCTGTTGCTTGCGTCGATATAAAATTAATTTCCAGTTGCAAACCAAGGAGTTTATCTTTTATGTTTCTGTACAAGGTATCTTAACAAAGAGAGATAACTAGATAATCTTGATCCATGCAAACCATCATAAATGTTTCAAAGTTGAAACAAAAATTAGAAAAGGAGAAAATTTTAATATTTTAGCATAAATATATACTCTGCCTACTATAAATTCTAGTAGCTAGAAAACATCAACATTTCATACTTGTATTATGGAGCCTATGTTCCCTAAGGTGCAATAGCCTGTATATGGTAAAGCGCTTAGACGATTTTGCATGCAATATGTACCATTTACCTAGACAATTGTGGCTGAAGGATGCAACTTATCAACATACCTTGCAGTTCTCAAGGTGTCGCCAAAGTTCTTCATCGTTTGTTTTCAACATTTCAGACAAACGCGAGAGGGTTGTGAGAATGCCCACAGAACTATTATCTAACTGTTGAACAAAATGATCTACAGAGCCACTCAGCAGATGCACAAAACACCAAAAGCTGTCTGCTTCCACATTTGACTGCCATAAAGGGAGGACACAAACAATAGTTTAACATTTGAAGGCAACAAGAAAAAAATGAGGTACCAGTCACGCATCAAATTATTGCACAAAATGTAAACATCAAGTACGATCTTTATGTAGAAAGCATGACTAAAAAGATTTTTGACATGAGAAACCCAGTTTCTGTGATCCAAGAATTTTCATGGGACCGAAAATCAGGGTGTTGTGCAGTGATCTTGAGTTCAATTCTCAACCGATAAGACTCATGTACCCATTGTTTTCCAATTTATCTTTTTCTTATATTTGTCCCACGAGCCTCCATTTGTCATTGAGAAAATAGTTTAAGTCATAAATGATGTTGATTCTCCGGGCATCACAATTTGTTTTTAAGAAACTTCCATGGGATTCTAATATATGCAAGTAATAGAAAATGTTGCTTACTCTTAAAAGGATCAAGCAAGTCTACCAGTCGCGAATTGTAGGCTAAATAAATTTTGCAACACCAATCTCAAGATAGCAGTACAACACCAACTATGTACAACTCTAGCAAGAAGAATGTCATCAGCCTGCGACAATTTGGTTTTGGTACAACTACCCAAAAATTTGCATTTTCTTCCTATGTTATGCATTTAACCTCAAGCAGATTAGCTAGCTGCATGAATCCATCTTTTTGGAAACATGTAGGCCATATAGCACATAGTGACGTGCCCTTTTTAGTTTTTATTATTGTCATTTTCTCTAATATACTGAATAAGAATTCTGTTTAGCAAACCACTGTTCTTTTTCATTGGTACAAATCATTATTCAACTATGGCAGTTCCAAACATATAGATATATTCTCAAATGAAGTTACTGGATGCTTCACCGTAATATGGAAAAAGCAAGAAGACATTTTCCATAAGCAAATATATTATCTTACTTGACTGTCCTTACTGCCATGAACTTATAAGACAACACAGAAAGCCACAAATTGAAAAAAAGAACATTGTATCTCAAAATCCAACCTAATTCACAAATCACAAAAAAATGGAAATAAGTGTCATGATCTCTTACAGAAGTTTGCTCATCTGAATTCATGCAAAAGAGATAGTACAGTGGGGCTAAGACTTCATTCATTCCTTGTACATAACCTATAGTCGGATTCAATTTTGCAAATATGAGGAGAATGTTCCTCATGGTTTCCTGCAATCAGAAGGATCACAGTTAAAATAGAAAAAAATATTCTAAAGCTTAGTAGCCAGAAAAAATCACCCACCCTATTCTTTCTGCTAGACGATGAATCCCCTGAGAAAAATGATATATCTGGATGTGTTCTTTGAAGATCACGATTAATTTGTTCAACAATCTCAGCATCCTAGATGAGACAAGCATTACTAATCAGAAAGCACTTGCCAACATGACATAAGAATTTAGGAAATTTTGCTGCACCTTGAAGTACTGATTCCAAATGCTGCCTCTACCAAGGCTTAAAGGATGATCATCAGATGAGATCTGATGCCTAAAAAGTAGTCCAGTATCCTCACTTTCTCCATCCCATCTGCTTGAGGATGATGCACCATCATCATTCCTTGAGAATTCTGACTTCATAATTGGTACTAACAATTAATTAGAAAGAATCTAAGGTGGAAAAATTATCGACAGACATGACTACAGAAGCACTGAAATAAAGTTCATTGCAAGAAACTCAATGAAGCATGAAAAAGTTTGATGAGCACATACCGGGTTTATTAGGAGTTCATTTTTCAGTTCAGTATACCTTGATACATGCTTAAGCAACTCTCCAGCCCATAAATTTTTCTCAAGAGGTAAATAACCCAATAATAACTGATGCATAACAAAAGTCAAAATGTGAATCAGTCATTGGTCATGTTAGCTTGTCAGCTTATCCTAAGTCCTGTCTATCAACGAATTGTAGGACCCATATACCCAATGACTTGTATTCCATAAGTGAAGTTTCTAAATTAAACTGGGAAAACTAAACCGTGGACAGTAATGAATTGGAATATGGATGACTCCTGGACAAACTGAAAGGTACTGCCCACTGTGGACTTGGCCAAAGAGGATCACATTGGTAACACATTACATCAGTCACTAAATTTCGAGCACTACCATCGATTCTTATCATGAGTATTACATTTTGCAATGATGAAAGCTGCAATTTGTACCTTACATTTGGTATTACTTTTAGTCAGTATCATATGCTAAGTTTTTCTTTAACATTGCAAAGATTTAAAGATTTGTTCTATATGGAAAAAAAAAGGTAGAATGAACATGACATAGAAACATATGTTTCACTTGTATTGTTTTGGGGAATTGAAAATGAGTTAATGCTTTAAACAATAGAAGACAATGTGAAGTGGAAAGCAAATAGATATACCTTCCAGACAATAGGGCGTGAATTTACATCAAGATGACCACGAGAAGCAATCAATTGCAACACTTCCAAATTGATAAGTTCTTGAGATAGCTGCAAAAAGATCAAGAATTAAGCATGGTACCCAAGAATAGTAAAATTATCCACTGAATGAACTTGGCAGTCTAACATCAAAATGTTCTATACAGCCTATTAGCATTTTTATCAATCATAACCAACTGTTAATGCTATTCGACCATTCCTGATATGATGCTCTTGTGAATGCTTTATCTATGATGCACTCCTGATATCTTGCTTGTCCACATGTGATACTTTATGTAGGCAAAGACCATCAATAGAGACTTTGTAATGCTGTAAAAATTGCCACGACATCGTGAACAGGAGATTCATATTAAGAAATTGAACTTTTCAAAATTTATTCACATAAAGCCATGCTTCTTGATTTGGGAAATCGACTATTTGGTTATTATGTTTGCTAAATAAATCTCCTACGGAAGTACGGCGTGCTCAGCGGAGTTCACTGAGTTTGATCCATCTACTCCTTTTGTATTGATAAAGTTTACATTTTTAACTCAACTTCTCTCCCAATTTAGATCCCAAAAGCTTAATTAATAGTTGATTGAACCTTTTTTGAATTGCCATCCTTCAAATGTACAGGATGCTAAAAAATTCAGCAGAAATAAGAATCAAAGAAAAAAAAGATATATCACAATAAATCTTCTCACCTCAAAGTCTAAATCTGCATTTTCGTCGAAGGGATATGCGTGGGCACCATGGACCTGCCGACCTCCGACAGAGCAATCCGCATGGAATCGAACTCCTGCGTATGCTTGAAACGTCTGGAGCTCTTGTTCTTCCTCTTCCTCTGCTGCTGGTGCCTCCGCCTCGTCCTTGAGGTTGAGGTTGATCCTTCCCGTCAGGTTAAAAGGCATCGGAGCTTCGGAAATGACGAGTAGGAGCAGATGAAGAAGACCAGGAAGAAGAAAGCGGGAGGATGAGGACGACTGAGACCGGTAGGTTTGAACGGTAAGAAGCCTTGGACTCGACTGGTAACGGACATCATAAAGCCCGGCCTAATAAAGCCTATTTGTGGCCCAGTAGAGTCATATATGTTTTTTATTCTTTTTTAATTAAGATTACTGCTAATATAAATTTCCATGTGCAACTCCCATGTCGGCTCATGCATAATTTATTTAAATTAGTAAGAAAAAAATGGATTTATTTATCTTTTAATTTTGTACCTGACTGAAAATATGGGGAAAAAACCATTCTTGAATAACCCTGTGTTGCTCAACATTTTTCCGAAATTAGTTTTATTATTTGATATTAATCACTGTCTCAAAGTTTTAAACTTTCCCATTTATAAATCATTAACAAAATTCTGACTCCTATGGTTCCATATTTTTTTTCTTTTTGGGGAGTGAGGGGATTGTAAAACTATAATGTCAATCAGTCAAATTTCAATATCAACTAAGCTTATGAATCATTTAACAAATATCTCATAATTGTGACCATTGATAATATAATAGTCATTATCAAAACCTTTTAACTTAATACAAGAAATTCTACCGACAAGATCCACCTCTCTATCTTTGAATAATATTTCAAATTATCATATTAATTTAAACAGCATGCATTAAACTATCTTAAGAGTTAAATAGTAGATTTGATGGTAAAGAATAATGCATTATCTGAGTGTAGTATGAGAATTATCCATATCTTTAATTTCCTTATTCTTTTAATATGTTAAAACAATTATAAAAGCTACATATAAGTAGCCCATATCTCATATCATTTTTTTTTTTTTTTGCTGTGTTTGTCCAATTGTGAGTACATGTAGACCATGCGTTGCCTTTTAGTCATTTAAATAATTAGGTGCATGTCCAGCAATCGTTTCTTCATTGTCTCGGAGAAAATTCCACTTTTATGTCTGCATTAGATCTAATAAAGTAATTATTTCATTCTGCACACATTGTACAGACTATATAATATTATATTGGATTTGTTACAAATTTAAAGATAGGCTGTAATACGTGGGCGAGTACGAGTAGAAAAGGAATTGTCGCAAGTGCTAAAAAGTATAAAATTGTATATCTACTTGCATATGTTTTGATTAGATATCCCAGATTTATTTCATTAACTCGTGCATTGCCAATAAAAAATTAAGAACGTGAATAGTTAGGCTCGATCATTATTAATTGTTTTCCTTTTACTGGATCAACGCTAAAGTATTTTCTAGCTCTTGAACTACTGATAATATCGATAAATATCAATCATGTAAGTGTCTTATTATGAAAAAAAATACTAAAATGCCTCATAGAATCGACAACAAGTCTATGAATTATCCAAATTACTAATTAGGTTGTAATTTGAATTAGGCGAAAATTCAGAATTACAGACTAATATGATTGTGGATCTTAAAAATTTTGAAAAGAAATGGTGACAAAATTTATGAAAAATAATATATATTGCTCGAATCTTTTTAAGCATGAAGAAGCTGCATCCCGTTGATAGAGAAGAGTAATTTTGCTGCATTTAATCTATATAATAATATCGTCAAAATTTACTTTCATTATAAGAAATGAAAAAAATTGCAGCCATCATTTTGAAGGGGTTTGAGAAACCCTCTCAATTGGGACGGTCTGAACATACCGTCCCAATTGAAAGGGTCTCTTCAGACCGCCCCATTCAATTGAGAGGGTCTGAACAGACCTTCCTAATTGGGACGGTCTGAACACACCCCCTCAATTGGAAGAGTATGAGATCCTTCCAATTGGGACGATCTATAAAGATCCTTCCAATTGGAGAAATTTTCTCAGACCGTCTCAAAGAGTTCATAGATGGTCGTCGAGCTCATCTGCAAAAATTCTAAATTTTGGAGCGATTTGATAAACTGCCCCAATTGAGAGGGTCTAAGAGTGCTCCAAAAAAAATTTACATTATCTGGCCCACATTCTTTCTTTTCTCTACACGATTTCTCTTCTTTACTCATATCCTCTCTCTCCAGCCGTCACCTGTCGTCGGAGAAGAAAGAGAGTCGCCGGAAAAGAAAGAGAGATGAGAAGGCGGAGAGAGAGGAGATTCATGAGAAGAAAAGACGTGCGAGAGAGAATATGGTAGATCCGAGTTTAGGGAGAATAAATGAAAATAAAAAAGGAAGGAGGTGAAGAAGAAGTGAAAATAGAAAAAAGGAAAAGATGAAAATAGAATAGTGTATAATAAATAATAGACAAGTTTGAGTGATTCGAATAAAATAAATTAATATATCATCATTAGTATTATATAAAAAATTAATAATAAGTTATCAATAATAAAAATGTTTGGATAAACATTAATTTTTTTAATTTTTTTTAAAAAAAGAGAATGAATCATGTGAGAAAAAAAACTTTCATTAGAAATAATAAAAAATGAGCTGATAATAAAAGAAAATAAAGTAAAACAAGAGAAGATATTTTGAATGATGTATAGTAAGATAAATTAATATAGGATCATTAACATTATATAAATAATAGATTATCATTCATCATGACTTTAAATGAATATTAACTTTTTTAAAATATAATAAACAACACTTTTGGATTAATATGAAAATTGATAAGTTATTATATATTAGAATTCTAATAATATTATTGTGATTTGATTACTTAAAATGATTGTGAATAATATTATTTTAATAAAATTTAGTTGAATCTTTATCATCCAATTGGTCATCGGATTCCACTTCCAATCAAAGAACATTGGTTAATACATATTACAGTGGATACTTTTTTTTATATTTCTGAACCAATCAGGATAATTCGGGGAGAGAGATATGCAAGCAGTAGATTGACAACAAGGAAATGAACGAAGATTGAGGAGCTGATTCATTTCAGAAGTTGGTTACCGGTTAGCAGTTATTAATATAGTGTTAAACAAAAGGAGATCCATGCACGCCAAGGTTATTTCAGAGAGCCAACCACACAACTATACAAGGCAGGCAGATATATATATATATATATATATATATATATAGAGAGAGAGAGAGAGAGAGAGAGAGGAGCAAATAATGTATCCATGGCGAAGGCGGCCATTTTTTTATTAAAAGCTAACGAACTACCATCCCCTCATAGTAAATGTCGTCATGTGGCCTCCTCCTCTTCCGTGACATCATGCACCAAACCCATGCTTGTGCGTGCATCCATGGCCCTCGTCTTCTCTTTTGCTTCTCCCTCCTCCCGCACTGCTTTAATGCAGTTAGCAGATGGATCCATGAAGCAAAAGAAAGAGGGAAAAAAAAGGAAATTTAACAGCAAATTTATTAACTTTTGGTTGGTCCCCCGAACTCTTTCTAACTTCCCTTGTTGTCGGGCCCATGCACGTACGCTTACATGCAATTATTACATATCCATGGCGCCCTCTGAGGCTGTGACTGTGATGAGTGCGCACCCAGTTCATGCATGCCCTTCGATGTAGCCGGCCACTCGGTATGGCATGGCGTGCCGTGCATTGCTGCACAATATTGGCATATCATTGTGAGGGAGCTGAGATCATGAGCACAGCTCGAGTTTGGTGGCCGGAATCACGGAGCTTTGTTAATTAACTCTGGAGAGAGAGAGAGAGAGAGAGAGAGAGAGAGAGAGAGAGAGAGAG
>LTAE01006723.1:0-21253 GCA_001647135.1 Pontederia paniculata
ACACTTTGTTGTTTATATAACCTCCTCCTCCTTCAACTGGTCGACCGTTTGTATCCTTAGGACGCTCGCTGCACACATATGATTCTTCATGGTGTAATACGTGTGCAGTGGTCGTCCATTCCTTTAGCTCAGGTCGACCGTTGTACTGAACTTGTCTATGTCCTGTTACAGAAATCAGCTCAAACAAGTTCATTAGTACAGACTGAGTTCACTTACAAATTTGTGATCATTCAAAATAATCTCGGGATCCTAGATTCAACATTCTCTAGTCTTATCTCTTCTATCCTCCTCTCATCCTCAGCATCTCCCTCTTCTTTTATCTGTTGCAGACGAGATCTTCTTATACTGTAGGGTTTCCTAGGATTGGATGATGATGGGTGAACCCTTGGATCAATTATGCTTCTCGATCAATGGTGACGATGAAAGTCCAATAAAACTTATCCAAATCCTTATAAATATGATAGAATCCAATCTTTAAAGTCTTAGATGAAATCCCAAACTTTCTGGCCATCATCAAAATCTCGAATATATAGCTGAGCATCTTGAGTTCTTCTATCTTACGGCCCGTAAAATTTGGTGTTGACACTGCGGTGCTTATGATGAAGGTCGTGATGTCCACCATAATGGTCCATAATACTTCATTATGGCCCGTAACCTTTGAATAGAAGTTGCAGTCCTCTCGGCATAGTTCATGATGTGATCTTAACGGCTCGTTATGGATTTTGCTACGGTTAATCTCATTCATCACGGCCCGTAATGGATTGTCATGATCCGTGATAGATCCAGGGTGTTGATTTCTTCTTCTTGGGCGTGTCCTTTTGCGATGTTTAGATAATTTTGATCCTTCCTTCGCCTTTTCGAGTTCCTTCGCAATGACAGCAAACAAGAGTAGATTTTGTACTTGAACAAATATAAACAAATAAAGATAGAAATGGATGCATGCTATGTAAAAATGACTCAAAATCATGACTAATGCAAAAGCTAAAATATGTTGTAAAATGCATGCATCAGTCTCTGAAACGAACCCAGAATATTTCTCTCACCTCTCCTCTTTCTTTCTCTTCTCATCTAGCGGCTTCATGCGACGTGTACAGCGACAATGTCCTTTTTTCTTTTCTCATGCAGTGTGTCACGGCTCTCTCTCTCTCTCTCTCTCTCTCTCCCCATATCCCCCTATCCTCCTCACATGCTTTTTATAACTTTGCATGGGTACTTGTTTGACTCAAAGTCAAACTTAATATTTTTCTTTTTATTACTTTTTTTCCTTGTCGTGCCCTCATCGCATATTAAAACCCAACACAATTGATTCTCAAAGTTTACCACAACTTTCAAGAACTATGCTTTCCCATAATATCCCACAAGCTATTCACATTTGCTTTAAGATCTACATTCACGACCATTTTTTAATTCTTGCTGATAGTGATTCCTCTTTTAGCTTAGTGTTCAAGAATTATTTAAGCTCATGCTTTTGCATCAAAGATTTGATCATCTACATATTTTTTAGACATTGAAGTGACATGTATGGATTTTGGACTCTTTCATTTCCAATGAAGATATAGCCTTGATATTTTGCATGTTTTGGGACCTGCAGTATTTAATTAAACAAGAGCATCTCACACAATTATCTTCTCATCCTTTTTATGATCCTTCCTGGTAAAGACGTTTAGTAAGACATCTCATTTACATCATTGAAATACGACCTAAATTCAGTTACATATTCTATCTAGGTTTTAAATCATATGCATGTCCATTGAGATGCAGTTACAACATGTTCTTTGTTATATGAAGCAATCCCTTGGCTAAGGGATCTTTCTCACACATTCTTGTGTTGTTCTCATTGGTTATCATGGTTCTGATTAGGTTAGTTGCTCATTTACTTGTCAACCTATCACAAAATGTTTCATGACTTTTGGAGGAAGTCCTATTTGGTTGAAAATTGAAGAAGAAATCTGTTATTTCTCTCTCTCTCTCTTTTAATAAAGGAGAGTATTCTATCGTGGCTAATGCAGCTAGTGAACTACTTTAGTTATGCATCTTACTTTCTCGCTTGGTGTGTCCAACATGATTTTGTTTTGTTTTGCAATAATCAGTAATCATTATATATTGTAGTCAACCTCATGTTTCATTATGCATGAAGCATATAGAAAAAGATTGTCACTTCGTGTGTCAAATATGGTACAATCTCTTTTCAATATATATTTGCCTTTTGTCTCACAATTGGCTAATCTGGTGCAATCACTTTTTGATATTTTATCTTTTGTCTCGCAATTGTTTGTTTCGATAAAGCTTTGGGCCTTGACAAATTTCAATATTTGCTTCGCAAGTTAGGAATATGTGATCCTCATTCTCCAACTTGAGAGGTGTATTGGAGATTCCACGATTTCTATAGTCTAGGTTTCAATGGATGTTGCATAGTTGATTAATAGATTTATGTTGAAAATATCAAGAGTTTAAACTAGTGCATCATAAGTTGTTAAGTCTATAAATCTTATCCCAATAAAATTTGAGGATTTAGTATTATACTCTATATTGTCTTTTCTTTAGGTATTTATATATGTTATATACTATATAACAAAATATGCAATAATACATTTGTAAAAAAAGTGAAGTATATTTTAAGAATGAAAATAACCAAATTAAGTTCTGAATAAAATATGTTAACTAGTAAAATAATAAGATATAAATATATAAAGATCAACACAACTTATTAAATTCAAACATTTTGAAATAAAAGATAAAAAATTAACACACACACACATATGTGTGTGTATGTATGTATATATGTATGCATGTATGTATGTATGTATGTATGTATGTATGTATGTATGTATGTATGTATGTATGTATGTATGTATATATTAGAGTTCTACTAATTTAATATCATAATAGTTTAAAGTAAAATCAACTACTTGCGGCTACAGGAACACAATAGCGACACATCTCACATTCCTACATTATAATTTCATTGTAAAAACTGAAAATCATAAAAACATAAATCTAACTACAATGAATTTAATTTACAAAAAACACTGATATAATAATAATAATAATAATAATAATAATAATAATAATAATAATAATAATAATAATAATAATAATCATAATCATCATCATCATCATCATCATCATCATCATCATCATCATCATCATCATCATNATAATAATAATAATAATAATAATAATAATAATAATAATAATAATAATCATAATCATCATCATCATCATCATCATCATCATCATCATCATCATCATCATCATCATCATCTAAATGCACCTTCACACTATTGAAGTTCAAAAATATTTTGAAGGAAACTCAACAAGTAAAAATTTGCCACGTTCATATACACACACAAGTATACAAGCCTATTCACTCAACTCTTGAAGTATATATTGTATTGGAGATCATGGCCATGTTTGTAAAACTTGGCCTGACCTAACCAGTTGGATCGATGTCCAAGATTAACCGAACTATGGTTCAACTTGAATCCGGACTGAAGTTGAGCCGCTTTGGATCGGTCAAACATTGGGTTCAACCGGTTGACTCGACGAGTTTAGTCGACCCGGTCGTCGGGTGAACCGCCTTAAAAAAAATTATGTCATTTATATTTATATGACAATAATTATTGAAAAATATATGTTTCATATTTCAAGAAAGAAAATAATCAGTTTGCAAACTATGATTTGTGTTTTTTTATGTTAAAAAATATTATGATTAATTAATTTATATGCTAGTGTATTTCATTTTCATATAGACATTAAGTAATATGAATTTATGACTTGTAAGTTATGATTAAAAAAATATTGTTATGTGACTTATGTATTATATATATATAGTGCATATTTTATTATTATTCAGTTATTACCAATTGATTTGGCTATCCGATTTATTTGGTCCGACTTGACCCGAGAGCCTCTTTAAGTCGATGTCGGGCCGGGTTTTACAACTTTGCCTCTTCGGGTCGATGCCCGGGTCAAGTTTTACAATCTTGGTCATGAGCACTACAAATGTAATTTACCATCTTGTATCTCAATAAAAAAAGTTGATAGTTATGAAAAAGTGATGAAGTATGTCAACTTAAAGTGGAGTTCTACCGATTTAAGAAATATACAACAAACACATAATTTGGTCGAATAAGAAAATAAAAATGCAAAACACATCATAGGATGTAAATTGCCCCGAATCACTAATTTTTTATAAAATCATAATCATGGTTACTCATAATAATTAATTTTCAACAAAGTAGGTCATTTAGCTTCTATTTTGTATCCATATTTAAGTCATCCACCAGATTTTATATTTTTTTAAAGGAAAAACTTGTAATTTAACTAATAAATTGGTAGTCATAATGCAAAATTTAGGTGCCAACTTCATCATCACCCACTTTGGTGCCAACTTTTAGTACTTTTTCAAAGAGTACATGTCATTGTGTAAGTTTATGTTATCTTAAGTAAAACTGACTAACGTCTATCTCTTTGAAAAAGTTAAATATTTATGTAATTATGATATAAATTGGTGAATTTAGGCAAGCTACTAAGCATCCATGAACATAAAATATGGCTCAAATCCTCCATATCAACCATAATTTAATCTTGACGCATGGCACAATTTAAAGTTGCAGGAGCTTTAGCCAAAGGTAGAGTTGTGAATTTGGTGTAAGAAAATATGTTCAAGAAATTAATGCTAAAACGTGCAAGTTCAACTACATCTCACTACCTAGGTGATTTTTTCTGAGAAGAAACAATAGAGAACAATATGCAGCGAATGTGAGAAAAAGTGCATGAAGAAATATATTGAAATTGCAATAAGAAAGAAAAGATGCAATGACAGATGGAGGAAGCAAAACAAAAGATTCAACAAAAAAATGAATGAGTACATTCAAATTGTGAGGGCTTAGATGTAGAAAATGAAAGATTCCATTAAATTTTTTTTGGAAATTTCTCGAAAAGCTAATTAGAGGTTCTTCTCTCTATCGTTGTTTGGAAAGAACATCCCTAGAAATGTATTAGACAGCTTGCTCTTTCAGTCCATGGCCCTTGGTGATTAACAAGTCATTATGGATCCTTGACTCTTCTCATTCAGAGCCTTTGGCCTGTTTGGCACTAGGTCAAATCTGTCGTCCAGGCATCATCCATCTAATTTGATCGCGTAGCCTTGTTTAGGGATTTAAGCAAACATCAATGCTTTCATCAATATTTGATGATTTTGAACCAAGTCTAGTAACTTTAGGAGGAGTGACTCCTCATAAAGGGGTCGCAGTGACTATGCCAAGGCTTGGTTCCAATTGAAAGTTCTTGATTCATCAGTTATAGATAAGACTAAAAAAAGATGGCATAATGTGAGTAGAAAAAATAGAGTCAACTACCTCCATTTGGTCTTTCTTATTATCTTCCTGCATACCATTGCACCAAAATATGGCGGGATAAGGCAAACAAGGGCCAAGAGGAAACCAAGCGAGATTGAGAGATGAATTGGGCAAGCAACATCGTGTATTTAAATAAGGAGTGATGTGTATGAGAAGGGGCGGAGTATTGACTATCTTAGTTCGGTATGGAATGCCCAGCCAATTTGAAGGACTTCAACACTCACTTATACTATAGAATCAAACCTCCTTATATGATGATTTTGCAATTTACTGAACCAGGAAGCATTCAAGTAAATCACAAAATTTTAATATTTCCCAAGTATTTTTCTAGTTCAGTTGCACCTTTAATTCTTAATGTAGTTGTGTTCTTATGAAAACTTGTCAAGCAATATGCCTAGACTTTCATAAAAAAATTTGGATATTCAGATTCATATCTCATAGGTGACACTTTCATTATAATTAATTAGTTTCTTGATTGGTGTGAGAATTTGCATTTTTCTAACTTTTGATTGTAGGTGAATAGAATGATAGATTTTGGTATCTATCTTTGATGTAAATTGGAGCATGTATGACTTTAGAGGAGGTGACTATTCAGGTTGTTTGTTTCCACATGCTTTCTTAATGGTTTTGCCATTTGAGTGCAAAGATTAGTAAAACATGACCAAGCATTCTTTATAAACTTAAAATTAGCTTCTACTTTTCATGGCTAATTATATTGGTTATAGAACATTACAAAGAAAATAAGTTTATGGTACTTTTGATTTTATAGCATAAAAACAAATAAGCTTTTGGTCCTTTCTATTATAAATTGTAATAACAAAAAAAACTAAGCTATATATAATTATTTAGCAAGATCTTAAAAGTTAAATCTAAATTGCATGAAAATTATTGAACCAAATAGTGCTAGACATAGCAAGGAATGTTTGTCAAATATTATGCAGCAGGTTAGAGATATGTGTGTTTTATTGTCCCTAAATAGATTTCAAATGTTGAATCTCTCTTAGAAGTATGTAGATGGATGATGGTGAAAAATAATATCTAAACCTTGAACTTGAATCATATTAATTAGTTATCTATTTTGTGGTTAAATTTTTTCTTTGTGTTGTTTTGTAGGATGAATTTTGGTCTTATTGACATAGCACTAACTGTGAATCAAAGATTAAGAAGATTAAAACACATTCAATTGGATATTTTCTATTCACGAAATTTAACATATTTTGAGATAATTTTGATATTATGACAATATATTGATTTTATGACAACAAAAAATGGTGATAAGTACATTGATTTTGTGATAATACTGATATTATGATTTTGTTTATTCAATTTTGGATGAATTCATTTCATTGGATGTAATTTGTTTTGTTATTAATAGTGTTTTTGCTTTAAATGGATCTTATATGGATTTTATTTCTTTAAATTATTATAAATATTATGTCAAAAAATTGATGACTTATGGCGAGTTTGCATCACAAATATATTAAAGAAATATTAAAATTATGTCACAATTATAGTGCTAATGTTCATCACAACATTTTTGTATAATTCCCCACAATATTATCACAAATAGATCCCATAACACTATCATAAATTAGTCTAGCATAAATTCTTCACAATGTCATCACCTAACTTCGTTAGAGTAGTATTTTGTGACTTAAACAAATGGCACCCATACTTTTAGTTACAAATCCATCACAAGTCACTATGTGTGACAGATTTCTACTCACTTGTGATGAAAATTTTCATCACATATAGAGGTGGGGGCATTGCCCCCCTCCCCTCACACACACTATTTTTCGGTATATTAAGTATATATATACATATATATTAGTTATTGAAGTCAAGAAATAAAAAAAATACTAAAAAAGTAATATAATTATGTAGTAATTTAAGTGGATAGATGATTTTAGTTTATATCTAGAGATCTTGAGTTCAAATCTTATTAATGTCTTTTATTATTTGGTCCTCTTTAATTTTTAATATCTTGCTTCTATATATTTCGCGCGCCACCTCCCCCCTCCCCTCCCCTCATCTTTTATTTCTGATTCCGTCCCTCATCACATAAGTTCGATCTTCTTAGTAGGGAGATTTATTGGGCAATGCAATGAATTTGTATACTAGCTGCATGCCTGAACTTCATACTTATAGCACATAGAATCATAGATAGTGGTAACATGTTAATAATTATACAACATGTTCTTTCTTTTCCCATACAACACATCCTTGTGACTTGTGAATTAACCAATCGCACTGCAAGGCTCGCATGTGCTTTTAGATTATTTCACCAACTAGAAATCGATCTAGTTCTTTGGCTTCCTTTTGTGAAAAAAAGGGAAATCAATTTAATAAAAGTAAAAAAATATATCAAATAAAAGTTCTACACAAAATAAAAGAATGATAGGTATTGAATTAAAAAATCATAAAATAGGCTTGCATCCATTTTAATATATCAAATATGTCATTACGAAAAGTAAAAAAAATATAGGGCAAACTAACTAATCATGGAAACCTGGTCACTTCCTCTGTTATAATGGGAGAACTTGGATTTTTCCAGATGCATGAAATATAACAAATATAGCGTAGGATATTTTTGGTTTAAGAAAAAAGTTTCCTATTCAATTCTAATTTCTAAAACTGACAAAACTATAATTTTCTTGGTTTTAATTTCATTTTTATTTTTTAAAATAAAAAAACAAGTTGCGGTCATCTACCTGGCCAGCAGTTGGGCTGTCCATGCGAATGGGCTTGCTTACATTCTCGTCTGTCTACTTCGTAAACTTACGGCCAAATAAGGAAAATAACCAGAAATGGAAAAAAATGGCTAATTGTATTTTCGATTGGAGAAAATTAATAATGATCCTTTTCTCATTTACTTTATGAAAAAAAATTGTCCTTAAAAAAAGGGGGGAATAATTTTCCTTCCTGACATTGTTTCACTCATATGTTTTAGCTTAAAAACAATATAATTTAGTTATTTAATTGACTTTGTGATGCACGCAAATACGAACAAGAACATATCACTTTTCTATTATTTTAGCGGACCTTCATATGCTTCACCCGGAAACATCAACCTACTCTGATGTTTGGCCTACTCTTTCGTGTTTGGCTCTCTTATATGATATACATTATCGATGTGCATTAGACTCTTTCGTCTTTTAGTCGACCTTCATATGCTTCACCCGGAAACATCAACCTACTCTGATGAAACTTAGATACACCGGTTAATTTCAAGTCTTGGTAAGTGTATTTTGTTGAGTAGACCCTTCAACAAAATCGAATTTAATTTTGATGATGTATGATCAAATTTTTATGATTACTTGACGAAATTGCTAAGTATATTCTTTAACGTCTTTGTATGTTATTAAATATTTTAGTCTTTTAGTTCATTTCATTTTCTAGTTTCGTTGGTGTTCTGAGTATTGGCTAACATTAAAATAAAAAGGAGCAGACCTCATCACCAACATAAAAGAAAAAGATGTGATAACTAATTGATAGTAGATATGGCAATATCAATTGCTGAAGTCAAATATTAAAACTTTCATCGTCATCGTACCCGCTCCACTCTACAATATTCTCTAGAGTTAGGTTTATAGGTTTTTTTTTTCTTGATATTATCTTCTTATATATATGTCATTTATCTGTTAATATAATAAAATCCTGGAATATGACTTTCTTGTTAAGGGGATATTTTTATAGAGATAATTTTTTTTATATTATCGATGATATTGCATTAAATTATATAGACCTATAGGTATTGCTTTGTTCACTTATTTTAAATTTGCAGACAATATATATTGACACGCAATATAGTTATTTATGAAGTGATAATCTAGATTTCTTATGGGAAAGAGAGGTAATTCATATTGTCGCTTGAGTGGTAATATGTTATATTTTTTTTCACATCCATTCTTTAGAATTTTATGTAAATATATGATAAAAATTAGAAAATAAATTTAATATAGATTTTATTGATTAGTATAATAATTATTAATCGGTTAGTAATATTTTTATTTTTATCATTATCATTAAATAAATTATAATGATATCTACTAATTTTAATATTAGTATTATTAATTCACTATAATAGATTATTCATATATTATAAATAATTTATTATTAATTATTAAAATATAATAATAGTTTAGAAAAATTATTATCAATTTATAACACTTTTAGAAAATTATATACTACTTATTTTATATATTCATTTGTTTGATTTATAAACTTTATGAGTTTGAGGCATATGTTTGTGATTCAAGTTCAAAAAATTTAAATTAAATTTACGTAAATTTATAAACTTAACTATTTCATTCAAAGATATTTTGCTAAAAAAATATACATTATTAATCTTTTTTATATACTAAATAAGATAATAAAGATGCATGCTAAATAAGATAGTGCACATTATCAATAATTTAATAAGTAACAATCTTAATTAGATGATGTACGATGACAATGTAGTGAAGACAATTTAGGAGGCTCCGTGTTACTAATGCTAAAAGATGTAATGGCCTTTAGAATTGTGCAGAATTATTAATAGTTCTGATTTAAAAAATAGTTAATATCGGAAATTTGATTAATCTTTTAAAATTAAAATTGTTAAAACGGGCTACACACTTTTATCTTCTTTTTTTTTTCTCTGACAGTGCATCTGTTTTTTTAACTACACTTGACATTACGACTGTGAAAGGAAGTCAATTAATTACAAATCAAGATTGTAGCATCAATCATAGTATGACACTTGAAACGAAGTTTGCACAGCGTCTGCAACCTCGACATTAAAAGGAGAAGGACCTCATAATTCTTTATCAATTTTTTTTTCTTTCAAGTATTTGCTGTTCTGATGGGAGAAAAAAAAAGTAGATGCATTGAAAGCAATTAAGTAGAAGTGCTGTTGATCGGCTTAAGCCCAAGCTTTGAAGCAATGGCATTAGCAATGAACTCGTTGGCTCTGTCAGTCGGGTGGTACTCGTCCCAGAACACATAGGTGCTTCTGTCTTTGCACAGAGACGACAACGGCGTGCACGTCAGCGTCGGACGTATCCGCCCCAGCGAGCAACACGGCTCGTTCGAGTTGCTGAAACCTGCAGAGTTAACATTCCATCTCCATCAAAAATACGTACTAGAACTTGCATCACACACAAAAGAGCTGAAATGAATTCAGCATGCATGTTCTACAGCTGCAGCTGCTCACCATATATGCCCGGTTGGTCGATGAGGCTGCGGAATGAGTCGTAAGCGTCTCCGAATTGGAAGGTCGCATTTGGAAGGGTGGTCGACAGGTGGTCGATGAGCTTGCTTGCTGCCTTGTTGAATCCAAGTGCAAGCTTGTTTGTTGATTCCTGGCAGTCTCCTGTGGAGGTCATGATACGCTGCAGCGGGATGCACCCCATGGGTCCTAGTCCGAAGAACGTCAAATTGCGAGCTCCTAAATCATACAGAAGCTACATGCAGACATAACAGGAATCTGTAACTTGTTGAAGAAACTAAGAACACAGCATATGGTCTCGAGTTCTAGCTTTATTAGCACTGGTGTAATAATATGTTAATATACATGCCTGGAGCTGGCCGGCAAGCGTGTTGATGAGGTAACTGGTGAACGTTTCACCATTGTAAGTCCATGAATCAGGGTAGACGGGGAGGAGAAAGTTGTTGATGAAGTCGTTGCTTCCCATGGCTATGACATAATAAGATTCCGCGAAGAACTTGTCGGCCGCCTCGCTACCGATCTTCATCCTGATGAACTCCTGAGTTCCTTTGAACAACTCGATTTGCTTGTAGAGGGAAAGCCTCTGTATCTGTATATATCAGAAGCATAATGGTAAGGTAATTTAAGTAGTAGGCTGAAATGGTTTGTGTATCATCAGCAGACAGAACAGAGTTTCAGAAGCGATTACGAATAGGGATGAGGTTTCATTCAAGATTCCACCACCACCGGAAGCATAATTCACGCCGGATTTAAGTATCATATCCTCGTCCAGCGACGGGTCTAGAAATGCCGGCGGCCTAGGAAGACCCATCATGTCACCTGCATGCAAAATTTTAGTAGTAGTAGCAGATAACATATGTGAATCTGCCTTTGGCTAAATCTTTACTGCAATATTTACCAACTATATCAGCCACTGTTCGGCCATTGCTGAACCGTCCATTCGGCAATCCGTCGCCGAAGTCGATCCCGTACCACGGCAAGGCAGCCCGTGCCAAGCTCTTTGCGAGGTAATTGTTATTCCCAACATCAGAGAGGGAATCTCCGAAGATGAACTGCACAGGTGCACCAGAACATTTGCTGTTCCAAACGCCAAACACTATCAGAATTACCATGGCCGTGGCCATGCTCATGTTCCTGCGCGCCATCAAGCAGAGGCTTCAGAGGATTCCTTTGCGAGACTGATTCAAACTTGAATATACACATGCATATATAAGCAACTCATGTTGCACGCATGCAATAAAAATTTTGCAGTTTGTGACGAGTTCTGAAATGCCCCTATGGTGATGAAAGCAAGTGGAGGTAGAAACTGTTTGATGCAACAACCCCTTGACCTGCTTCAGCATAACATCTCAATGAGCGCTCGGTCTTCTTGGTTCAACTGTTGCAAGGGTGTTGGCCTAATTGGTCTCCAATTGCATACTACTGTTGCTGATGCTTTAAGCCACATATGCACTAAAACAGCAGGATCACAGCACGAATACATCATGCATTGCTAATCTGGAAAACAACTTTTTTTCCATCACAGGAAAAACACTTATTTATGCATTATATTCCTCATCGGATGATATGTGTAAGAATGCATCACCCTACTACTTTTCTCTTGTTAATTTCTCATTCTAGTGTCTCTAGTCTTGTTCCATCAAGTCATAACAAAACCAACAAAACTTTTCCCAAGGTCATATACAGAATGACCCGTTAAGAAGAGTTTATAGTATATAATCCACAGTGCCCCTCTTGACAAATTGAAGAATATACAAAGCAATGATCTCATGCCTAACAAACTAGTGAACTAAAAAAAATCATGTTATTGATAGCAACAGGTATTGCTTGTATATATCTCAAATGTATAGACACAAAATTTAAAAGAGAAGGTTCTTTGAAAGTTGTGATGTGTAACATGACATTGTAACAGAAGAATATATTTCCACCTAGCTTGGAACATTGGTATTTGGATTCAGCCTCCTATAGGAAATAAAAAGAATGGATTTCTCATTTCAATATATGATGATTTTACAATGGTACACCCTTTCGATAACTTTTCACTTGTCAAAACACCCTTCCTCAAATAAAATACAAAGGGAGGTCAAAGTCCTAGGAACCTCTACCATATCCCCATCAAAGGGTCATCAAAACTATCCTTTTTTGCTAATGTTAGTTCCATCTAAAGCTCTTGGTTAGCCTAAACTTGTCCCTACTATAATGTTTAACGATCTCACCACATCCATTGAATGCCTCTGTCAACCATCGATGAAAAGGTCACCATAACTCTAAATACAACAAGTTGCTGAAATGTTCTGTATGTTGTCATTAACCAAAATCTTGATGGCACTCTTAATGAATGAAAGTAAACTCGTCGAAGGGGCAAAAGACTTTCTGCTTCGTTTTTAACCGATGCTCCTCTTCATTCCACGTACATTATTCCTCGCAGCAAATTGCTCGATGTGTCTCCTGAAGCTTTTGCCATAGGCATAACATCTCCCTGGGTTCTTGATAATGAGCAATCACATAGCCATCCTCGCAGCCTTCGGTGTAAACCCTCTCTTCATTTTCATATCTTATGTCGGTTCCTTTCTTGTGCATCTCATCTATCCATATACCCATAGCCACATCTTCCAGCTTGAACATCTGAAAATTGAAAGATTGAAATTCTTTCATTTCTACATTGAAATAAATAGGATAAATAGTTTGAAAACAATTGATAAATCCTCCACAAAAAGAGTGGAAGAGGTCTTTTTAATATATCCAGGAAACTCCATGTACATATAATGCATATCTTAGTCTGCTAGCAAAATAATAATAATAGTAATATCAAAAAGAAGGAATCAACTACCTTTAAATGCCTCTTTCTATGCTGTTTGACTATTGTTTTTGCAATGTCATGTGATACCACATAACCTGGACCATGAGCCCAAGGAGGATATTTTTCTTCAGGCCATTCCTTCAAAAGCAACAAAAAATGATTAGAGAATGAAACAAAGCCAGTTGAGTCACTTTTTACTTCACAGCAGTTTAAGAATAGAAAAAAGCTCGGATTACCAGTTATGCCTTTTTATTTGCCATAACAAAAGAGTCAAAATTTCTAAAGTGACATTGAGTGGTTCATAAAGCAAACTCATTTTGTTTTAGGCTTCAACATCAACATGACCATTAAATTTTAATTCAAGAATGCCAACTTAATATATCTAAAGTGACATCGAGTGGTTCATAAAGCAAACTCATTTTGTTATAGGCTTCAACATCAAAATGACCATTAAATTTTAATTCAAAATGCCAACTTAAGATATCTAAACTGACATTGAGAGCTGATGAATATACTAGATGCCTGTTAGCTGTCATAGGAAAGGGTCGTTTGCAACAAATATTCCACCTTTTTTTCTATTGAGGATGAACTTTTCCATGTTTAGAATTATAATATGCTTTCTGCATGCATAAAAAAAAGCAAACTATCGCAGTTGTCCAGTAAGTTACACTGATAAATAATTAGATGCAAAGAGAATAATACCTCAGGGGATATGTACCACTTGCTGTCAGTATTCCTATGGGGTTCAGATTCAGTGTTGATCCGACCATATAGTAGCCCCCGGGGTGCATTTATTCTGTTCAATGAAGACAACACCTCATCCACACGGACAAAAGCATCATCATCTGTCTTCATTATATACTTAGCAGATACAACATTTGTCTGTTTAACCAAATAAATAAAAGCTCAAATAAGTAAATCATTATTTACTGTAAAAAAAAGAGTCATTTAATAAAAAAAAGGAAAAGGATATGCAGCAACATAAGTTGTGGTACGACTTACACCATAGATACAAATGGCTAAGGTCTTCCAGGTAATAAGACTGTAATAATCAACAAATGGCATCAGTTGAATATCTCCGTAGGTCCGTGCCTCATTCCAGAGCTCCTCATTTACCATTTCATTCTTGTGCTGATAAAAGATAGTAAAGTTTAGTTAGGGTGAGAAGATATAAGTGATAAAAATACTTCAATAATTTTAAGGTAGAGAAATAGATAATTAAGTAATTGAAGTAGAGATGAAGTACTTCAATGTGAATACCTGGTAAAGTCAGGCACAGACTTCCATTTAATATGAGATCATGATTGTCCAGTAATTACTAGAAAATTAAGTATGAAGAGTATAGAACGTTCTGATAATATATAAGCACTTAAGTTAACTGTTTCAATAGAAAATGTACAACATGGTACATATCATGAACTTGTGCATTTAAATAAGGAAAAAATGGAGGTGCTCCCTACTTAAGTAGGGAGCACCATGCTCCCTACATTTTTAACCGTAGGATGTGAGATCTATGGTGACTTGATTTAGGAGAGAGAAAAAAAGTAGGAGAGAGAAGATTTAATATCCACCGTAGATCTAACATCCTACGGTTAAAAATGTAGGGAGCATGGTGCTCCCTATTTAAGTAGGGAGCACCTACATTGAACCCTTTAAATAATATGGGTACCATTTTCGTACTATAACTACAATTCTATACATATAATAGAAAGGAAAGTGGATTCTTCAATTTAACAGAGTTATTAATTAGGCATTTAGTATTTTCTTCATACCAGTCCTACAAAAAATCGCACTGCCACTGCTCCAGAGCGCACCACATCATATTGCATCCATGTTCTCCGAACTGCCATCCTACGTTTGAAATTATTCGCTGTTGAAAATATGCCAATAAAAAGATCCATAGCTTTATGCAAGGGAATAGCAGGTGACTTCAATATGTCCAAATCAATAACATGATCCAATTCCTCCGATGTTGGTAAACCACTAGCAAGAACGGAAATCAGTTTGATATCGCCTGAAATCCTTGCTTCACTGACAAGCCATGGTTCTAAACTCTGATAGGGCAAGAGATCAATGGAAAAAATCTTAATAGAGATTATAGGACAACAATAATATGAACAAAAGGAATATAAAAGTTACCTCACGAAAAGCAAATGAAGTTATATGCTTTCCATCTACGGTCATCTGAATTCCTTCCACTCCAACTCGAATGGTAGCTATTGTAAGATAACCTTGCCTAAATGGAAAATACTTTCTAGATTTTCCATGCTTCGAAGGAAGTGAAGAATGTCTTGAGCCATTATGATGATTATTAGCAGCAAAGAGTGCTTTGTCATCTTTTCCCACCATTGTGCTACATTTTTCCAACTCATCCACTGTAAAGGAAAAACACAAAACAAATTGACGTAAAACAACAAACTTTATCAATATAACTTACAGTAGGAATAAGCCTAAGATTAGTACAGAGAGTTACATATGATATGAGGACCCAGTAAAATGTCGAAATAACATGAAAACTTTATATGGTTCAAAAATAGAGGAAAGAAAAAGGGGACACCAGAAACCATGATTCCTTAATTGCTGACATCATACAATACCAATAGTACCTAACCATGATGCAGTCATCTTTCACCAAGACAGTTACTTGAGCTAATTTTGTTGGCAAAGAGTTGTCCCTGAGTCAAAGTCAAACTGAAATTGTACTGATTTCAGTAAATATTTATTGGACATGCCACGGGATATGACACTGTGTATTAAGATGAAATATCCATGAGCTCTCTTCTTAGGTTCTAGCCAATGGTTTAGACTCCCCCTGTAAAAAGTATCACTTCCTAGTGACAAACGCATCATCTATCCTTGACTATTGCTTCTTAGGTTCTAGCCCCCGGTTTAGACTCCCCCTGTAAAAAGTATCACTTCCTAGTGACAAATACATCATCTATCCTTGACTATTGCTTCTATAACAGCATCTCATCTGTTGGGCTGCAAATTTGAGACTCCTCCCTTATTTAGTGAAACAAATATCTTGCAGCTTCAGTTTATTTAATGTTCATATGACACCTCAGTTAGTGTTCTAAGCATATTCATCCTTGGAATCTTCTTTAACCGCACATAAAAAGAATATGTAGTTGAACATTTGAAATCTCAGTTAGACTATAAAGAAACACAATAAAAATTTGATAACCAGAAACACAAAGAGTAGGAAGATTAAAGCCCTAATCGTGAAGAAGCACCATAAACATGTATCATAAGTAGAAATAGTTAGGCTATTTATTCCTACATCTTGGAGTAGTGCGACAAAAGATGAAACACACCATCGATAATTGATGAATTTATCAGTCTTTCCACAAAAGAGGAGTAAATATGTGATATGTTATTATCATCTTTTCTGTTGGTTGCTATAAATTAAAACTGAAGTTGATGAATAAATAGGGTTGTGTAACATGATAGCATTAGCGCTAAATGATCCATAAATACAGGATGGTGTAAGTGAAACTAAAACCAAACTGAATAACATGCACAGAAGAGCAAAAGGGTACTCTTTATTTTTCTTCTCAATGGAGTTTCTAGTCAAAAGACAAATGTCAAGATGACAATGGAAGACATCATAAAAAGATGATTCAAGAAGAAAGGCAATTTTAATCATCAAATCAATTATAAGAACTTCGAACAATGATCCTAAAGTAATATAGAAGTTAGATTATCATGTGCATGAAAATGTAACTGGGAATGTGCATAAACTATAGAACCTTTCTTGGCATCATCTGTATCTGAAGAAGGACAACGCTCCTCTTCACCCCAGTCCGAAGCTACAGTCCATGAGTTCTGGACAATAACTGGATCTTCTGTAAGTTTATCACCATGAAGACGAACATTATAATGCAAGATGATTGGGGGATCTGGCTCCCCTGGAAGTGCTACCCCAGTTAAATCAACACGGAAATTACCAAGAAGTCCAATAGGAGTTCCAATTATAGTGATCGAAGAACCTTGAACCAATCCACAAGGAATCATTAGTTTAAAACCATCATCTTGAAATTCTGAGGCATTCATTCTTTTAATAGAGTAAGGGCATTGCTTCTCTTTCCCTTTGTGTTGGGATGTTCCGTTTGTAGTGTTAATTGATTTCTCATCTTCGACTGCAGTCATAAGGCTCTCCCATGCCACTCCAGCTTCCTTCATAGCCTCAAACGCTTGCGGTAAACCATTGGTAGAGTTAATCAAATGTTTTAAATGTTTCCATGTTTGTAGGGAGCGCAACTCTATGACAGAGAAATTTCTTGGAGCAAAGAGACTCGAAACAAATTTTTTAGCAGAAATGACTTGGGATGCATTCTCTGGATTTTGAACCGCAGGTGGATCCACAGAAGACAGCGAACGAAGAACATCTGCTGAATTACGAAAGAAAGTACCCGAAAGAGACATTTCGGCGAGGGGGTTCTCCAATATCCCATACCTTAGAACAAGCAAAGTAAACAAGAACAATATCAAAGCACCTCCAGACCACTTCTTCATCGTTTCCAAAATCCACTAAAGTAAGATGCTGTAACTCCTATTCCACGATCTCGAAATCATACATATTGCTGATGCTTACAGTGTCGGACGCAAGTAATGCTGGTTCAAAACATATATCACCTAAAATGCCTGCATTCGGACCTTCTAATCGTCATTTTGACAAGATTTGTAGCATATGAAATCAAAAGAAAAAGAATAGAAAATGCTGCAGCATCTAGAAGGAAAACCCAAGGGAAACACACATCATCAAGAATGCAATGGATCTCAGAAATGCTAGCAACCAAAATTTATGCTCTTGTCACTGCAGCTACAACTGCAAAATAAAGAAAGAAGAAAATTAGTTCTTTATATTGCTAACGACTGGTTTCCATAAGCTTGAGCTGTTTCTTCCATCGACCTGTAATAACTTCACTCTGAAGTAAAACCATAACAAAAGTCGAATAGTTTCGACTCCTCCAAAATCGAAGGCCCACCCTCTTCTTCTACCTCCACCAGACTCGACTTGTAACCTACCGACAAAAGGACATCTTTAAGCAACCCTAACCCACTCCCCCCTCCGTTCAATCTCTCTCATTTCCATGTTCTCAATTCAAAGGGATGAATTTGCGGACTCTAAATTGGCGCCACAAATCTAAGGATTACCAGAATACATTGGAGAATCAGTAAAATGCATGCCCAAAAGCATTAAATACAACGGAGACACAAAAACGGAGAAGAAATACTCGGTAATTCCTGCAAAAGTTCTGGTCAATGCCTCGCAACTTCATCACGTTTCAGATAAGCAATTCTAGACTTGACAAACAAAGATGTCCAAAATGTCCAAAAAGGAGAAATCTTTAAGCAACAGAAGAAAAGAAACAAGACCATCCTCAACAAATCAAGCAAGCAAACAACAAAAAAATGAAACAAAGAGAAAGACTGACGCAAGCGAGAAAGACAAATTCTGGGAATGAAAAACCGAAAGGAATGAGTACTGATTAGCAGGTGGTGGAATAAATCGAAGTAGAAAAAGTGAGCAAAAAGCAAAGCATCGACAAAACGAGGAGAACAAAATCCAGGCACAGGCACGCATCAGAGATCCAAACCAACGAATGCATACAGACATGTTTCACACTTGATCCAAGCATTTCAACTGTTGCAGCTGCCATGGAAGGACAAGAACCAACCTTTTTGGCACCAATATCCCCAGTAGAACGCCGGCATGCAGTTGCCGATGCTTTGCGCAGGCCCCGGAGTTCGAAGTCACCCCACACAGAGAGAGAGAGAGAGAGAGAGAGAGAGAGAGAATGAATGAATGTTCAATGGGGTGTGTTTGCAGTAGAGATTAATAAAGTATAATTAGTTTTATCTTTAATTATTATTACTAAAGGAGACGGAGAAGAGTCTACGCAGCCTTGTGGTCAAAAGAAGGCAGAGTCCTACAAAACTTTGCTCCCGTCATATGACATGTATACATATATTCTTTCCTAAACAAACTTTTAATTATATATCTTATCGGCAAAAAAAAAGTTTTAATTATATATGATAATAATAGTTAATATGAAATACCCAAAGAAAATCTATATCTTTCTAAAAACACAACATTATTAACATTTTTATTTTAAAAAGAATGATTTTTTTTAGAATATAAAAAGGTTGTGTAAAAATAGTATTGTTGTGGATGCATAGAATAAAAACCAACTACATGTTATAAAAAGATTTGTACTATGTTGATAAAAAGTACCAAGTTAAAATATATCTTTTTTTAAAAATATTTTCATATTTAGTCTGGCTGAAATCGAATTTGATGTGTGATTAGATAGGTGTTTAGCAAGATTAATATAATGCACATATTAGGGGCAAAAATATAATTGAAATTTAATATGAAAAGATGTTCTATTATAAGTTATAACCCTTAAGGAGACGTTTACTGCATTACCTCTTAACATTACCTGGTAATCTATATTACCTGACAGAAAGATTACCACATATTAAATTACCAGTAATGTGCATTACCCTTTTTACTATATATAAGTAATCCAAGTGGTAATTCAGATTATCATATTTACTTATATAAATAATTACTACATAATATACATTATTTTACCAAAATACCCTTCATAAATATTATTAAGTTAAAAAATTTGTATTATTGAATTAAAATTTATCAACTTAAATTATGAACTCACGAATTATTAGTGCTATATTTTAATTCATAATATGATCATAATAATATAATATTATTTAAATAATATTTATTATGGTCATTAATTTATATTATTATTATTATTATTTGTGTTGTTGTTATTATTATATGATAATTTATTATTGTGTTATGTTTTATTTATGAAAGATTTAAAAGGACAAAGAGGGAAACTAATATAAATGAGATTACAACTTGGGTGGTAATCTGGATAGACACCCCCCTCATAGGTAATGTGGATTACCACTTCATAGGCAATCTGCATTGTTAGGCAATCCAGATTGCCTACGAATTAAAAAAAGTAAACAGGGTAATGTGGTGGGCCCAGATAATTTTAACTTCGGATTACCAGTAATCTACAAAGATTACCGGGAGGGAAACGCCCCCTTAGTCAATCAGGTAATTTAACAAATCAATACAGTAGGTAAAAAAGACTCATAGTTGGATTACAATTTGATTTGTTATGAGTAGTCAGATCGGTAGCTGGCAATTAATATAATACACAAATAAACAAATAGCAATTTATTATTGTTTTTTTTCATTTTACTTTTTGCTTTCCATAAACCGAAAAAAAACATCAGCCTGAATTAAAATTTATATATAAAAAATACAGATAAACATTCTGAAATAAGAAACTCTTCATCACAACCAAGCGCGGAAATAAAGTGTGAAATATACTATAAGTTTCTAAATAAATAAAGTAATGTTATTTAATTATAAGAAATCTTAGCGATGATCTATAGCTCGTATATTACAAACTTATATTAGGAGATTTTTTGTTTCAACTTATGATTATATATAATATAGAAGGTAATCTTTTCATTTATAAGTTTTTATGTTATGATTCCATTATCTTAAAAGCACACATTAATGAAAAAAGAGCAATTCTATATCTTCCTAAATTAGGAGGATATAGCCTCCTAATTGAGTTGGCATAGGAGGTAAATTTATAAATTTTAGAAGGTATTTCATTTCTCATGAAAAAGAAACTAATAATATTAACACCTTCGAATAGTATTTAGAAAAACTAAAATATTTTGTGTGAATATTTGTGTGCAAATGTTAATAGATCCGAGATCTTCATATTTCACTATTCAACCCGTTAGTAGGGTTAAGAAAAATATAACTTTTCAACAAAGAGAGAGAGAGAGAGAGAGAGAGAGAGAGAGAGAGAGAGAGAGCTA